>PVJI01008332.1:0-71858 GCA_004026765.1 Micronycteris hirsuta
AAAGGGGGTATTTCAATACGTTGAAACCTAAGTGTTTGGAGTGTCAGGACACATCATCAGCTGGGCAGTATCTTCTGGTGATGCACAATTTTACTGTAGCTTTTAAGTGACCACATATAGACCAGTACTGCATATTGATGAAAGTTATATATGGAAGCATTAAGCCTTATCTTTAAAGATTATTTGTTGGTCTTAATATAGAAATTATTATGGCTATATATTACAAGTAGCTTCATAAATACTTAATATTTATTCTAAGTTTTTACTTTCATAAGAGTCAGGTTTACAGAGGGTATGGAGAAGGAGAAAGCCACCCAATCAGATTTCAATCAGTGAGTCCTAACCAAGTTCTCGATGTAACATTTACCTTTTTAACCTTGTGTATGTGTATGTGTATTCCTAGAACTGGAAAACCACTATATCTTACGGGTAGAAATTAACTCTGTCTATTTATCTATTCATAATTTTCAAGGAAACAAAGATTTCAAGATTTTATTGGCCTGTGTTGTCATATCTAATGTACATTTTCCCAGTTCGTGTCTCTGATCAATGTATACATGATGACTGAGGTCCAGTCTACTCTTTTTTGACCTAAGAGAATGCTAAATTGTCTTAAAGTTTTAAATGCTTCCTGAGTCCAGGATTAGACCAACTTCTTCTCTACAGAGACAGATTGTAGTTACTTAGACTTTGTGGACCATCGGTCTCTGCACAGTTGCTCAACTCAACCATTGTAATACAAACACAACCACAAACAGCACATAACCAAATAGATATAGAAGTGCCCTAACAAAATTTTGTCTATGGGCACTAAAATTTGAATTTCATAAAATTTACACATGTCACAAAGCAGCAGTTTTGTTTGGATTTTTCAACCATTTTAAATGTAAAAACAAACAAAAAACATTTTTAGCTTACGGTCAATATAAAAACAAGTGGCTAACTGAATCTGACCACAGTGGGCCAAAGACTACCATAGCTTCTTCATTCTTTTCACCAAAAGATAAGGTTTAACTTTATTTCATGAGCTACTAAAACCTCATGTAGAAAGAGATACCACACTATCCCCAAATTAAAAAAGGCATGTGATGTCTGAAATATAATTACAAATTTCTCTTTAGATATTGACAAATGATCTAAAATGTTATTCTATATATATTCACTAATGGTTAATGAAGTGCACATTCACTTTCTCTCAGAAGCATTGAAAGAATGACTCACCTACCAGACAAATCAGTCCAAATAGAGGAAAGAATTAAAGGAATATGATTTCTTTCTATCTCACCAATCCTCCCCCTCCATATTTTTAGAAGATTCCAATTCTATTATTAATAAAACAGAAGGAAGGGGATGAAAAAGAAAAGTGATAACAAAATTAGTGTTCATGTCCATAGAGTGCCTAGATTATTCAAAGGAAATTATAATATTAATAATAAAAGTAGATGGGGTAAAATACTTGAGATAAAAGGATCATTTCCAGCATCTACGTCCACTTGCCACAGAACATATTCTTGTAAAGTCACCCCCTCCCTGTTTCAACCTGAGATGGTGTAGAGTGCAACCTGAATCTGCCGGTCTTAGTATATTGTTTAAGGTGTTTTTTTTTTTTTTTAATCTCTCTTAACAAACCTATTGTAACTATTTACCAGGTGAAGGAATCTGAGGCTTAGAGAAGTTAACTTGTCTAATTCACATATCTAGTAAAGAGTCAGAGACAGGACTTGAACTAGAACAGACTCCACTGTCTCCTAATGCAGATATCACCAATTTAGTATTAATTTTATGACAAAAAATTAGGTTACAAATTACTTTATATTAGTTTGACATAAGAGTTATTCTTTATATTATATCCATTTTACATATAATTGTATCATAACCATTACATATAATTACATATAATTGTATCACTATAGAAATTATATAGCGCATTTATATAGTGAGATATTTAAGAAGAAAAACATCTATTATCAAGGACACAAAAATATCCACTAATATTTCCATAGTAGGACCTTTGATATAGCATAGTTCTGTAAGTCCTTTTCCTTTAGCTAGCTAGGGAACCCGGGAGAAACTTTAACAGTGATAATCAAAAGAACCTGAGAGTTGAACACTGATCCTGTTATAGAAAATGTCAGCACAGGTGGACCTTTCTCCATGTTCAGTGACAATTGGTAATCCTTAAATAATCAAGCAGCTGCAAGATAGAAAGAAAATGTCAAGTCAAGTACCCGGGTGTTAAAACATTTATACATGCTTGTAGTCCACTTTTGATCTATCTGCCCAACACGCCAGATGTCAGTGGCTCCACATAGGTTAGGAGGAAAGCACCTCATTAGAGCATGGCTAGCGTTTGCTTGGTGTCAAAAGGCACAAAGAATCTCATACTCTTAGATGCAGGGTGGTTATTTCCCTGTGCACTGAGCTTATCATTATTTTTGAGTAGCCCAGGTCCTCTATTGTCTCTGCGTCTATAAATTACTTTTTTCCCTGTTTCTCTTTTTTAAAAAAATCACTACAATGGCTTTGTTTTTCCAAGCAGAACATTATAAATTACTGTTTAATGGCCTAGGATGCCGTTATGTGAAGGAGCAGCCTGCACTGGCAACACCAAATTACACTTGGAGTTCTTCAAGGAGTTAATGACTGGTGCCTACACACTGTTTACAGGGGTAATCAGTACAAGATAGGACAGCGTCCTGGCTTGCAGGGTGTTGTGCAGGCAGAAGCATGCTGTCTGATTGCCTTCCCTGACCTCTGTTCAGTTCTGTCCGCTTGCTATTGTACTTCAGATGCAGTAATTAGCTTGCTAAGGGGTTGGGGATAATGGGCTCGTGAGTGAAATCATTTTCTTTTTTTTCAAAGAAGCTGCCCAAGTTCATAAGCTGTGGTAAGTGCTAAAATCAATGTGGAGTTTATAAGTGAAAAAGGACAAAAGAGCATAACACAAAATGAAACTTGAGTTTTCCATCCAATTTGGAGAATAGCAAATTTGATTTAAAAAAATAGAATGTCAGGAAAAAAGGAATGCCATGTATTCAGTCAAGGGCTCCCCATTAAAAAAAAAAACACCCACCAGCCCATAAGGAACCTTTTGATTTTCCCATAGTTCCCCATGGTAAATAGTTCTCCTAGCTACACAAATTGAAAAGGTAATTTAGAACACTGTTTTCTAAATACTAAATAGTACCTCATTTGGCCACAAACTATTGATACTTCTCTACGTTATAGGATTATAATAAACTTCAAATTAGGATTAAATTTTTAGTTTAACAACTGGTTATAATCTGCAGTGAAAAAAATCATTGGTATACATATTCAGCCACAGTTCAGATTGGCCTTGAACTGCTGAATCAAAATATGCATCCACCCTAAAGATAGCTTGTTCAATCAAAGAAGAAGATGGCTCCTAAAGAGATAGTGTCCCCTGAAAATCCTCAGTATTCTGGGACTATCTTTAGTATCTTGGATTTCCAAGTGAGATGGGAAATTATAGCAAATTTTGAGCTTAAGACAATTGCAGGGATTTGCCACCAAGCCAAAAGAATTGGGAAGGATGTGGCAGTGTTCATTTTCAGAAGTCTCACTGATGTTCAGTGAAGTTCCAAATGCCACTCCTGCCATGACATTGCCCACTGGTGTTGCTGATTTAACTAACTTTATTGCTAATATTTAATTGAATTGTCTCCAGAAGCAGTCATAAAATCAATTATCAAAGAATTCCTCCTCACTATTCCTACTCTGAATTCTTTTGCCCTCACTACACTTAGGAATACACATTGTAATGGTGTCAGTTTTGGCCAGAATGTGAGTTAAGAGACTAGGGTCTTGGTAAACTGGCTTATTGTACATTTTGTAAATTTAGAAAGAGCTCCTTACTCAGCATTTCCTCTAGCCAATCTGGATAGCTCATACATATAAACTAAAATCTAGTCATTGGCAGTGAAATTCTAACTGGAAGTTATGGTGGTATTTGGATTACTGGGTCTGACCTATGTAAATATATTCATATACCCTTAGTAATTACTAGCAGAAATGGAAGGTGATGCTTATTCAGTATTCTAAAACTATCCAAATTTGCATAATAAGGTATGGTTTATTAGCAACTAAATTTTTAATCATTTTTAATTGTTTTTCAAATACAGTCTCCATTTTCCCGCACCCCACCCACCCCTATCTTCCACCCTCAATCCTACCCTCCTTTGGCTTTGTCCATGAGCCCTTTATACATGTTTTTGACAGCCGGTTCCCTTCTTTCCCCTGTTATTTCCCTTTCCTTTCCCCTCTGGTTAGTGTCAGTTTGTTCTTAATTTCAATGTATCTGGTTATATTCTGCTTGTTTGTTTGTTTTGTTGATCAGGTTCCACTTATAGGTGAGATCATATGGTGTTTGTCTTTCACCACCTGGCTTATTTCACTTGGCATAACACTCTCCAGTTCCATCCATGCTGTCACAAAGGGTGGGGGCTCCTTCTTACTTTCTGCTGTGTAGTATTCCATTGTGTAAATGCACCATAGTTTCTTGATCCACTCATTTACTGATGAGCACCTAGGCTGTTTCCAGCACTTGGCTACTGTAAATTGTGCTGCTATGAACATTGGATGCATAGGTCCTTTTGAATTGGTGTTTCAGGATTCTTAGGGTACAATTCCAGCAGTGGAATTGCTGGGTCAAAAGGCAGTTCCATTTTTAATTTTTAGTTTAGTTTTTTTTTTTTTTTTTGAGGAAATTCTATACTGTTTTCCACAGTGGCTGCCCCAGTCTGCATTCCCACCAACAACCTACTATGGTTCCCTTTTCTCAACATCCTTGCCAACACTTGTTTTTTGTTGATTTGGTTATGGTGGCCATTATGAACAATGTGAAGTGGCATCTCACTGTGGTTTTAATTTGCATCTCTCTGATGGCTAGTGATGCTGCATCTTTTCATATGCCTGTGTGCCCTCTGTATGGCCTCCTTGGAGAAGTGTCTGTTCAGGTCCTTTGCCCATTTTTTAATTGGATTATTTGTCTTCCTGGAGTTGAGTTGTGTGAGCTCTTTATATATTTTAGAGATCAAATGCATTTATGATAAAAATATTCAGCAATTAAACTTTTTAAAACTGCAAACCTAAATTAGTGACACAAACAAAAGATAAATGTTAATAATGTATTGTAGAAACATAATTTTTAAAGTTTTATTTTGTTAAAAATTAGGAAGATGCAATAAAAATAAATTGAGTTAAAAGTGATATAATAAAAACACAATAGACAAATAACTTCATATTAAATGTGTGTCCAATTTAAATTAAATCAAATTTCCAAATATCCTCTTGTGCCTTTCTTTATTCTTTTGTTAAAAAACTCTAAGTGCAATTAAGCCTTTCATGCTAAAGCTATATTTATTATATTTTAAGCTGATAAAATATTATACAATGCATTTCCTAAATTAAACATATATCACTATTTAAAAAATAAGATAATTAATAGTTAATAGCACACTTATATAATAATAGCAGGACCAATAATATTCATTACGACATGAAAGCTATGTCTTAACTATAGCTTTAAAAAATTAAAATGTATAACATTCATTAAGTGTATGTGCTCTCATAACAAGTCATTTTGCGTTCTTTCCAGCTGTGTCATTTACCACTAGAGTAACCCTGGAAAGATTGTTTCTTTTATAGCTAAAAGGGAATAATAATAATAATAGCTCCTACCTAATAGAGTTGTTACAGAATTATTTAAGGTAAAACCTGTGAAAAGAAAAAGCTCATCACATATTAGTCTCTGTTACCATCACCATAATCCCCATTAATCATTATTATTATTTACTGAGTAAAGGGGAGAAGTCCACATTTTCACAGTGTGATGATGAAAAACTTCCCAGAAATGAACCTTGCAAAGTAGTTTGAATATTGTGAGATGTGGCTTCCATGAAGAAATAAGTACAAGTAGAGCAAAACATTGCAAGAGTTGGTG
This sequence comes from Micronycteris hirsuta, assembly GCA_004026765.1. Classification (NCBI taxonomy): domain Eukaryota; kingdom Metazoa; phylum Chordata; class Mammalia; order Chiroptera; family Phyllostomidae; genus Micronycteris; species Micronycteris hirsuta. Next base: position 5,963 of record PVJI01008332.1, read on the forward strand.
AATGTAAAAAATAAAAAAATATATAAATAAAATATTTTGGTATTGCATGTGGTAGCTAGCCTCCAAGATGGCCCTTGACTATTAATGATTTCTGCCGCCCTCTTGATAATCACATCCTAGTGTAATTCTTTCCTAGACCGGGCCAAATTCAGTCTGTGCGACAAATAGAGTGTGGGCAAAGTGATGGGATTCCCTTCTGAAATTAGGTTTTAAAACACATCTCTCTCTCTCTCTTTCTCTCTCTCCTGGCTCTGGAAAAATTTAGCTACGATCTTGTACAAAAACCTCCCCATAGGTCAATAAGTTCTAAAATGAGATTCAAATAATAGGGTAAATGCACAGTGTTCTCATGTGTCATAAAGTCATTTAAAGTGTTAAAAGATAAAACATATAAATACCTGTTTAAATTTTCTTAAATTTCATTCTCTCTAATATTTTACTTTTACTCAAAATTACAGAAGTTTTAAATGCATAAAGGCAATATAATATTAAAGATATAAAGAAAAAATTGTAATGTCATCTTCCTAGGTCTCCAATTTCTGATGTACATACATTTCTGTCCAAAACTTACAGCATATGTAGAGATTTATGTTCCTATAAGCTTAAATTTGTAATATTTACTCTGATATTAACTTTTTTAAAAACTTTAAATTATAAGAAATACTTAAGATAATTTTAAAAATATGATCTATATGACTACAACTCAACAATAACCATCACTAATACTTTGTTTACTACCCTCCCGACCTCTTCATTATCCTCCCCATACCATCTATATGTGGAAATACGGAATTCCCAAACCTAAGATCTGTCTTTCCACTAGGGAGAACCTGAATGACATTACCTCAGGTCACTTTGTCACCCTTATAGGTGTGGGATTTGAAGTAGAAGAGATAGAAAGTAGTTCAGAACATCTTGACAAAATTCTTACTATGACTATAGAGAGTGAAAGGAGATACTCCCAAATGAAAACATTCCAGTAAGTCAAAAATATAGTGAGTCAAATATAGCAAGTATTCTGTAGGAGTAAAGTCATGATAACAAATTTTCAACAACGTCTTCATTCTACCAACTCCCCTAGGTTCCACCACATCATTCTCTTTTTCTACCACCAAATCTTGCCTTTAGTTCTTAATCTCTTACTCTCTCTAACCTACCTTTCTCTTTCAAGAATCCACAGAAACAGCCCAAGGATTAGATAATGTCCAAATTCTGTCCAATGGTGTTATAATAATATAATATTTTGGTTTTATAATCTTTATCTTGATCGTTTTGCAGTTTGATGTCATTGTCCATCTATTCTTATCTTCCTTCTCCAAAGTCTTCTTTTATTTACTTCCATGATGCTTCTCTCTTCTGGTTCCATCTCTCTGTGGATCTGGTCTTATTTTTGGGCCCTGACACGTATGACTTTCCTGAAATCTTATAATGATGTCAAAACAAGATGAAGTTTTAAAATGAAAAACCTTATTAAAATATACTATAAAAAATATATATAAATCATGTCTGTATAGTTTGAAATTTTTTAAAAAGTGCACACACCTGTATAATTAGCACATCGATTTAAAAAATTCAATAGTACCTGTATTCCCGAAGTACTTCCCATGGTCCCTCCTACTCACTGCATACCATCAAAGGTCCTCACTATCACAACTCCTATGAATAATTTTGCATCCTTTTGTATTGTATTTAAATTAAATCATACATTTTGTAGTTTTTCATATTTAGCTTCCTTTACTCAGTGTAATGCATGTGAGATCCCCCATGTTGTTGCTCACTGTAGTTCGTTTGTTCTCATTGCTGTATGTACTTCCATTGAATGTACATATTATATTTTACTTATATTTTTCTGTTAGATATATGTATTGCATTACTTTTCACCATTGTAAACCATGTTGCTATGAGATTCTTAAATTATTAGAGCAATTTTACATAAAAAATGTAATGGCCTTTTCTGCAGTCAACTATTATCCTTTATCAGTCTGAACTCCCTTATAACCAAGACAAATAGAAAAATATTGAAAAAATGTAGAACTTTAGCGAGAACATATTTTATTTTATATAAATTCTGGAAACTTTTACCTTCTAAATTAACATTAATAGCTGTGATTCTAACCACACTAGCCAGAATAATTTTTAAAATCATATTTTAAAAGTAAACTTTATTCTAAATTTAGAAACACTTTCATCTTGTACATAGGTAATAGTGGCTCTTCAGTTAGTTTTGTAAATGGGAATATTAAAGGTTATTGAACTTTCATAGAATTCTTGACTTTAAGGAAAAATTCTATAAGTATACTGTATGTGAAGATAGGTCAAATGCTTTGAAATTTGGGATAAAGTTGTGGATGGGTTATTATCATTAATATGGTTTTCTATAGCTGAGCAATCTATATTATTCATTTCTATATATCATGTTCTGATTGTATTTTAAGCCAATTTTTGACACTATAGCAAATGATTTTCATTAAAATTTATTGCAGCTTTATTAAATATGGGTAGCAATATAAAATATATCCAGACTAAACCACTTGCAGCAGTTCCTGTGCCAATCTACTTAAAATACTTACACTAACTTACCAGATCTTCAAGTGAAAGCATCTTTACTAAACTTCTATTCTGGCTATCTAATCACTTTTGGTACAGGTAGTCATTCCTTTGAAGTCACAATTTCCTTATTTGTAAAATAGAAACAGCAACTATCACACAGGGTTATTTGTAATCATCTTTAATGCAAATATAGGAATGATTATTCTGATTACACAGTACTTTAATCGTCATGCAAATGTACTTATTAAATATAACATTCTTAGTGCCTGGCCTTCCAGTATATTGGGGTTCTTTGAGGGGGGAGACTTAAGATACCACCTTCAGAAAGCTTCTCTTGACCAAAGTATAATTTTTTTTTATTGATGACTCCTAATGGTAAAGCAAATACCCTTATTAGTAATGTGAACACTATGTACCTTATCTTAGCTTAGTAAATATTTAGCCATATGTCACATGGGTGAAGGACAAGGACAAATGATGTCTGAGGCTAGTAAAGAAACAGAACCTGGAAGTCTATGATATATGGGAAATTATCTGGGTAGCTGTTTGGTTTATTGCCTGCAGAGAACAAACTTCAAGTTCACGAACAAATACTCTAATTTACAGATCTTTTTTTTACAGAACAGAAAGAACTTAGGGTAATGTACTAAGACAATTTTGATAAAAACTTGAAAAACACATCTCACTCAGTAATAGATATCAGTAATAATTGTCACCTACCTGATAAAAGAGAGACAGTAATAATTGGGTTAGTCACTTTTCTGCTTATTTTTGAGGAATTCAGGGTAAACCATTAGCTTTCATTTGATAAACTTAAACATACTTTCTGGCACAAAGGAGATTCTCCCAGAGAGGAAAATATCCCTTCTTTCCACCTAATCTAAAAGAAGAAGGTGAAGGATGAAGAGACAGGAAGAAGGAAGGTAGAGTGGGAGGGAGAGACAGGAAATATACACACAACCGAAATAAACAAAAAACCTTATCTTTCCCTAGTTTTCATAAATTATTGTAACAGTATTGCTTAGTATTCTAGGCTTACTTGTTAACATTTTTGTGTGTTCCCAAATAAATTGTATATTCGCTCAAGAGCATATATTGTATTTTTTAAAGGCATGACTCTAGTCCAGACACACACAAAAAAACAAATTTCATAAGTACTTTTACCACCTGCAGGAGAAGTATGAATAGGACTAGATGGACTATGGTAAGTCGGAGTCATGTGAGCTAAGTCATTTGAGTAAGAGCCTTGGTATTTGTAAATGACATACGGAAGAAAGCTAATGTAAGAAGCTATAGGAAAGTTATGTGTTCACTTACAATGGTAGATTTTTCCGTTCACACATATGGTCGGCAAGTGGAGGAACGGTCTAATATTTATGGAGAACATTCTAGGCGTAAGAAAGCACCCAAGTGATTTTATTCATTCAGCAAATATTTACTGAGCTCCTATCTGGTGTGAATACAGAGGTGAACAAAAATGGTGGTCACATTCTCTTAGGGAGACAGTAGTACAAACAATGCAAGAGTGACGCGGACTGAGTTGTTCTGGGTAATGAGAAGGGGTGAGCAGGATGTGGGCCTATGCAGCAGGAAATGGGGTGCTCAGGGGAAGCTTCTCCAAGGGGACAATTTGAATGTAGACATAAATCTCAGGAGAGACTCACTTACATGCATAAAGATCTGAAAGGAGAAAAGCAATCTTGGCAGAGGCAAGTGCAAGTACAAAGGCCTTTAGGCAGAATTGCACAGATGTTTATGGTAAGGAAAGAAGCCCAGTGGTTCATAGCAGTCTGTTATCTAACAATGATAGGGGCACAAACGGAGAAGTGACACCAGAAATATATAAGCAGGATCCTTAGATTAATCGTTGTAAGAGCTCACATTTATGGACGTTTTTGCTTCGTGCCTCCACGTCAGACTTTTGCATAGACTACTAGCAAAGATAGCTATAGTATGATGTTAAAGTTCTGATTTTGAGGGAAGACAGCCCTTGGATTTGAATCATAGCTCTACCAATTGTTAGCTTTGCAATTACTGTTAAATTCCTTTATATCTCTCTTCCACTTTTCTTCTCTTTCTTTAAAATGGGGTAATTACAGTGCCTATCTCCTATGGTTGTTCTGAAAATTAACTAACATAATACTAGCTAGCATTTACAGAATGTATATTCTGAGCCAGCGCTTTAATATGGATTTGCTTAACCCCGCCAGGACTCAAGCTCGTTAGTCTGACATCAGAGCATATGCTCGTTTAATGAGCACACTACACAGCGTGTGTGTGAGTTCTTTGTGTGTGTCCACTGGTAAAGTGTGCTTGGGAAAGCACTGTACCATTGTGAGAACTGATTTACTCTAATAAAGATCAATGATGGAATACTCTCATATATTGCATTATAATTGTTATCTTTCTTGAGATAATTCCAAAATAATGTGAGAATTTGGAGACTCAGAACTGTGTTCTGTTTTTTGTTTTTTTTTTTCATTTCAACATTTTTCCTATCATGGCACACAGAAACTAATTACTAAAATTCTACAGCACACTGAAATATATATTTTTTGTCAACCTGACAAAAAATAGGTATAATTTTGATTCATTCACACCAGATGGATATTGTTGTTCTGGCTGTTGGTTTTTTTTACATGAAACTCTAAGGAAAAAGAGGTTGGTGTCCCTGAATAAATAGTCAGGTATCGCATGTTTTACAAATTCTTGTGGCATGGCACACTGGTTGAAAATTGCTGCCCTCTATCACAGTATCTGACATATAGTAGGGTCATAATAAATGAATATTGAATGAGTAAATAAACTTTAGAACTTCTGCAGGTAAAATCTTTATTTTGAGTTGGCTATTATTTTCTCCTATTGACTCTATCAATATAAATGTCTTTCCTTTGCACTTTCATTTTTGCTGTTTCTGCTCCACTTCACCTGTATTTTTTTTAACTACAGGTTCCACTGGATGCTTCCACAGTTGGGAACATCCACTGTTCTCTTTAAAGCCTTTGGTTTTACTCCTTCCCTTGAGTGCTTCCTTTATGTCATTTTAATATATCCTGCCACCAAGACATCTTGAAAAGAAAGCTAAGCATTTTTTTCTTTTGACCATTGCCTTTACTTTGATTTCTTCCTGTTCCCATATAGCTATATATATATGGAAATATGTGTGTGTGTATACACACATGCATATATATGAGCATATATCCTATATATGTATATGAGTTTCACAACTTTTGATATATTAATTTTTGCTGTATTATAACATGAATCAAGAAAGCAGTAATACATCAAGCTCTATTATTACTTGCTCATAAAGCTTCTTAATTCTACTGCCCTACTTCCATATTTGTGTGTGTTTGTCCATGTGTGTGTGAAGAGTATTTCAAACTGTTGGCTTCTATATCTAAATAAGCACCCTTCACATCTTACAAACTCAATCTAAATATTTGTTCTGTGTGCCATTTTCTGTTCTCTGCAGAACTCTCTTTGTTTCCTAAGTCACAGTTGAAAGTCCACTGTAATGTACACATCTTCTGTTATGTTGGAATGCTGTAAGAAAGTTAATGTCATTTTTCTACTTTATATATTTTTAGAGGTAGTGAGTGTCACATATCCCAAAATCTAATCTTTTCTCAGTTCACTTCTTGGTCAAATGTCTTCAAACTTGGATCTTGCACATCTCCAAACATAGCCATTGGTGCCCCAAATTAAAGTCCCCCTCTGTGTTTCTTTTTCATTTACAGACAAAAGAAAGAGCCCCAATCCCTCCCTTGATGTGAAATCAATTTCCTTCTTTGTATTGAGGCTTGTTTCTCTTGTACTAAGATTACATCTAGTCTTCTTCCTCTAGCTGTCTGTGTTCTTAATGCATTACATGGTTCTGCCTGAAGGTCTGCCTTCTCCATATCTGGGTGATTTTAATTAGTCTTTTGAAGTTTCTTTTGAAATTTGTCTTCTGTTTCCCTTTTGAATATTTACTGTCTACAATTTCCCTTATCTCAGTCTCCATGTTAAATTCTATTCTATATTATCATTTCTCCTGGAATTTTAGTTCCAGTTATTAGGGAACAGGTATGCTTATTTTCTTTGTGTGTGTGTGTGTGTGTGTGTGTGAACATGTGCCAATGTGTGTAGATACACACATACACACATATATATTTCCCCCTGTAAAAACTTCATCACCTTCCTCTTGAACACCAAGTGAAACAGCAATGAGTCCTGAGTCTTTCACTAGGACTCAATATACCTACATGAGTAAATAAATGATTTCCAAACAATGAAGTGAATTTGATGACACAGAAGTCTGTAAAAGAATATTTTAAATTAACTTCTTTATTATTAAATTTATTGGGCTGACATTGGTTAATAAAATTATATAGGTTTCAAGTGTACAATTCTACAATACACTATGATACATCATCTGTATATTGCATTGTGTGCCCACCACTCAAAGTCAAATCTCCTTCCATCACAATGTATTTGACTCCCTTTACCCTTTCTCACCTTCCCCAACCCCCTTCCCCTCTAGTAACCACCATACTCCTGTCTGTGTCTATGAGTTCTTGTTTGCTTTGTTCATTTGTTGTTTTTAGTTTTATATCCCATATGTGAGTAATGCCATATGGTTTCTGACTCTTTCCATCTGACTTAGTTTGCTTAGCATGGTATTTTCAATGTCCTTCCATGTTGTGGCAAATGGCAATATTTCATCTTTTCTTATGACTGAGTAGTATTCCACGGTGTGTGTGTGTGCACATGTGTGTGTATCACATCTTCTTTATTTACTCCTCTATTGAAGGGTGCTTTGGTTGTTTGCTTGTCTTGGCCACTGTGAATAGATCTGCAATGCAAAGGGGTACAGATATTTTTGTGAATGAATGTTTTCAAGTTTTGGGGGGTAGTTACCCAAAAGAGGGGTTGCTGGGTCATATGGTAACTCAATTCTTATTTTTTTGAGGAAATTCCATATAGTTTTCTATGGTGGGGGACCTGAATAGACACTTTTCCCAAGAAGATACACAAATGACCAACAGATATATGAAAAGATACACAACTTCACTAACTGTAAGGGAAATGCAAATCAAAACTACAATGAAGTGCATTCCCACACCTGTTAAAAAGATTATTATCAACCATAGAAGTAACCATGCGTGTTGGAGAGGTTGTGGAGGAAAGGAGCTCTCGTTGACTTCTGGTGGAAACGTAAAAAGTATATTTTAGCAAACTCTTTCTAGTCTTTTTTTTTTTTTTTTGGGTTTGAGGACAGTTCTTTGAATTTTGCTGTGGAAGCTGAATAAGAGTTTGCCAGAAACCATGAATGAAAATAAAATATTTTAGAAATCATAACTTTAAAAGTAGCTGAATTTTTTGAAAGAAACTACCTCAGTTTTTTGGAAATGCCACCGAAATTCAATGGCACATTCAACATTTAACCCAACACTTTTTTTTTAGGAAAAAAATTGATGGAACATAGATTTTCTGACAACATTTAGTAGAAAAGCACTTTAGTTTACAATATAGAAAGTCGTGGTTAAGTTACCACACTTAGTACTCAAATGCTAAACTTTGTTTGAGGCTTACCTCTCTAAGCTTATATATATATATATGAAACATTTGCCTGACCTGCTATAGTTAACATTTTATATTTTATGTATTTATATAAAATATACAATTTATATAATATATTCTATAATTATATTATAACCTACTTTACATGATAAATTTGTGATTTGTGCATATGATGAGAAAACATCATTATCCCTCGTCTTGGTATCACACTTTGGACTCAAATTGTAAGCTGCACAATGACACTTAGAATTGAATAGTTAATGAGTTGTGATTTGTAGATAAGTTTTTAGATGGATTCATTGGAGAGTAGAATCAATAAATTCAAAGTACATCTCTCTACAACAAAAATTGAGCAAAAAGGCTTTTAAATTTCTGGTTACAAATTAATTACATGCATTTATTTTAATTGTTGCAGTTTTAAAATGTTAGCCTAATTGGGGATTTGTGTGAAATAGCTGTATATGCTGGTATTCAGATTTATTTTATAATGATACATCTGAGTTATTTGCAAATGGTTATATATTATTTTTTATTAGGATGCCAGGAATGGAATACTTTAATCAACCTAAACTTGCAGATTTTTGCTTGTAATAGAAGCTGCAGTAGAGGTCTTGAAACAAATTAGTTCTCAGGTTCCGTATTTTTATTTCCTACTGTGTTCACCCCTATATAAACCTCCTTTTAAAAATGCCTGTTTACCATTTAATGGAAATCTTCAGCTTTCTTCGTTTATTGACAGGCCATGATGTGGAAGACTCCCTACAGATGTGCTTATTGCTCATTGATAAGAACACCTACTAATGAGTTTTATTAGCCACCAATTTTGAAACTTATTAACTTATTAAAAATTGAAAATCACTTCATCATCTTTTGGGTTCTAACTATTTAGCCCCTGGGAAGCAGAGTTAGTTCTATGTCTGTTTGTACTCTGTTAATAATAAACAGCTAATGTACCCTCAATCCTATTGAAAAGAAGTGTTCATAATATTTTTCAAAATTTCTGATTAGGTTTAGAATAATATTATAAAAAACACAAATTATATATATATTCTGAATAGGTATTGCCTCTTTAAAATAATTTAATACATTAAGCATATCTAAATAACTGGGCAGATAAGTTACAATGAGATTCTTGTGACTAAAACACATTTATAGCAAAATTATTTATTTCCAAAAATTTAGGACAATGAATGTCTAAGTAATATAATTCTTATTTTACAGATCATTTTATATTACTTGACCAAAAGAATATCTACATGGTTAAGTTACCAAAGTTAAAATGTTAAAATCCACTCATAGTTAATCAATTACATGCAGAATTACCTTTAAAATTATAATCTGAATCATTAAAAATATAATTTATTTGAATTACCTTTGCACAATATACTGAATGGATGTCATTCCTTACAGTTATAATACCAAAGTGTAGTGTCCAATATTTTTCTTCTTTTCAGTCAAAAACTTTTTTTGCTCTATTTATGAGGCACTAGCCTCATTCTGGGGATGCCCTGCAATTAACACAAAACCCCAGCCCTCCATCCAGTTGGAGAAATAATGTGCACACCCTTAATTTAAACTACAATAAGCTAACTCATGAGATTAGATATGGCTGTATAGGTTCTATACTAAATAAGTGATTCTGACACTAAGTGTTGTGAGTTTATTCAGCAAATGTGTTTTGGGCACCTCCTCTCTGCCAGGCAGTATTCTAGGTGCTAGGGTCACACTAGTGAACTAAACATAGACACCCCTGTCACTCTTAAGCCTAACAAGGACAAGACAAATAATGAAAAAGTAAATATGTAAAATACATAATGCATTTGAAGGTGCTGTGTCTTACTAACGGTGTAATTAAAAAAAAGATCACTGATCTTTAAACTCACTGCAAGAATTATCAGCATTATAAAGAAAGGAAAGAATAATTCTAATAAAGATTAAGAATGTCTGTGGGGGACAATAGGAAGTGGCTTGCATATGGGTATTAGAATGGTATAGGCAAAGACAGCAAATAGGTGATTGTGATGAGAGACATTATATTTGAAATGAATGAGTAATTAGGCTGGGCATAGGCATCAGTGCCAAAGCAGCCAGGTATGGTTGTACTGCCATTGACTAGGGAATGAACAAATTAGTGATGAGTGCGGCGGGCGGATTGATATGGAAGTGATGCTGCAGGAAGACAGCTGTGTTAGGAACAAGGGAACTACGCTCAGTCATGTTTGCCAGGTGGGTCCTCGTTCTCCCAATTATCGCCTTGTGAGAGTAGACACTCTAATCCCTCCAAAGAACAATTTGTTTATAGCAAGTAAAATATGTGTTCAATGAAGAAATAAATGGAATGTTTTATTAGTTTCCCATGGTGCTTAATAAATGATCACACATTTAGCAGCTTAAAACATCATCTATGTATTATTTTAAAACTTATTTGTGACCCCTTTTTTCTGATTCCACTTTTACTTATCATTCTTTCTACTTTTTAAAAACTTGGGGAGGGGGTGTTCTTTTTCTGTCACCTAATCCCCCTTTTTGGATCAAATGAATGAGACAGAAAGAGAGGAAAGAGAAATTGAGGAAAGAGAAAATTAGGAGAATAAAAAAGAGGCAGTGAGAAGTTAGGATAATTTTTTTATGTTAGCGGGAAAGTATGATCATTGAAATAGGAGGGAGGGATGCATTTCAGGGATGTTACAATACTGTGCAAGAGTCAAACTAAAGTGTGAACTGCTAGTACATTCTGACTGGCAGGATTTAGAGTTCAAAATTTCAGGGAATTCTAAAAAATGACTCCAGGAAATGGTGAATGGAAGAATGAGGGTATAAATCACAGAAATGGGAAAGTCGTGAAGACAGAAAGAGTGGAGGAACAGGTGACTGTTTAGTTTTAGTCATTAAATGGCGTCACATTGGAGAGTAGAGGAACATACAAAATTCTACTTCAAAGTCCTCGTTTAGATATGAGGCAGGCATTTAGTGACCCTGCAAAGTCACACAATTGGCCAGGGCAAACACAGGACCCCAAGCCAACTTTTTTGACTATTTGTAGTCTAACATGTCTTCTGCTAACCTAAAGGCAGTCTTTTCCCAAAATGTGAATATTATAGACTCTAAGGTGACAAAAAGCCTTTTGAAAATAATTTTATGTCTATTTGTTGATCATGCAACTCTGAATTATTTTTCAATATTGAATTTTGGGTGAAAGAAGAATGTCTAATAGACATGGCAAATGATAAACATAGAGATAACATAGATGACATTTGGAAAGGTAGGTGCACTAGAAGAAAAGATATAGATGTTACTGAGTAGAGATAAAGCATTATCAGGTGAAATATCCAGGAAAATAGTAAAGACAAAAAGATAATCAGCCTAAAATGAATCAGGCATTGTCTAACCACTATGCTATACAACTAAAACTAAAACAAAATGTTGAATGTAAACTGTAATTAAAAAATAAAATTTAAGAAAGTAAAGCTTAGGCAACAGTCATATTTTGGAGGGAGAAGGAAGAAGAATGAATAATATAACAGATAAAATTTAAAGTTATTGAAAACTATTGAATATTATAATTTATCTGAGTACTTATCATGCAGTTTTTAGGCACAGTGCTTTATGCAACTTTACCCAAGAATGGTGAAAAATTCACCTGAGGAAAAAGCAATCTAATTTGACTTTAAAAAATCCATTTGTAAAGGTACTAAGAGAATAGCATTCTGAAATTAAGAAAAGTATTAAGAAATAAGTCTGACTTTGTAGAACACAGAAAATTCCTTCTAAGAATAACATACTTAGTGACAGTTTGTGAGATGAAAATAATTTGGTTGTTTACTAATAAGATGCAAGTTACTTCCCTAATTAACCATTTTAATCAGTGGTTTATCAGTTAATTAGCATTTCATTACTAAATAAAGACTTCAGGATGAAGTGGACAAACTTACGAATATAGTGTTGCATGACCAATAAGTAGACATCAATAATTATCAAAAGGATTTTCATTGTCTTAAAGTCTATAATAGTAAAAGTCTGGGAAAAGACTGCTTTTAGGTTAAGAGAATCCAGTGACTTCACAAGAAGAATTCAGTGTTTGTGATAAGAAGTTTCTGACATGTACAGTCATTGGTAAACATGAAGCTTCTCTAAGTATAAGAAACTGGAAAAAATGGTGGTACTGTTTACTTTTGGTGAAAAAGAAAGAATAGTCTCAGGAAAAAAAAATGTTCTCTTGTGTTCTTTCATGCTCCATTTTCTTATCAATAAAATAATATTGTGTATGTAAGATCTTGAAAACAATGAGTCTTTAGGATGCTGAGATAAATCAAAGAGCTCTTGTAATTTAGGCCCTCAGCCTGTCTCCATTTCTCAGAGCACGTCTGTAACCCTGGGTTTAGTTTTGAGCATCATGTTCATCACATTGTAAATGTTTGTTAGGTTAAATTTTATCCAAATTCTTTGTGACTTACCTGCCCGCATCTACCAGTTTTGGTGAATTGTTATCCTATGACACTTTCAACTTCATGCCATGGGCTCTTCAGACCTGGAAAACCAGGTACCAGTCCTTGTCACATAGGGAACAAATCAAAAGGCAGGTAGTCCTCTAATTTAAAGACCTCCGTATATCTGTTCTCCAGACTACTTGCCTGGGTTTTTATATAGTTAGTTACATGTGCTTCACTTTTTCTCTCAAGAATCCTGACAAATTTCTAGATAGTACTCAAAGCATTACTAAAGCGTGATTTACAAGATTATTTCCAGTGCTAAAACATACAAATATATTACAAACAAAAATTTTTAAATCACATGACTTTTAAAGATAAAATATCTTCAAAGAAATAATATGTTTTTAGCTGGTTATTTTGTTACAGAAAATTCACTCACACGCGGTAGAGATGGCAGAGCACAACACTTTATTACACGTGGGCTCAGAGGAGAGATTCCAAATTCTGAGCCCAAACAAAGGAAGGAACTGGCTTATATACATACAGGCAGTGTCGGGAAACTCCTTGGTAGAAACTGATTACAGGAGCCAGAAGCGGAAGTTAGGTCTAGCTACCTTATTTGGGAGACAAAGAACAAGGCACATAGGCTTGGGATGAAGATTCAAAGTTTCCTGGAAATGCAGAGGGGCATATATCACTTGAGATGCTTCCTGCCAGACACAAGATTGCAAAGTGCTAAGCAACTGGTTAGGCATTACAGGATACAAAGAAACTAACATTTGGCCAGGGGTCACAGCATGCCCTCTGGGCTTGTTCCTATTACAATGCTTCTATAAAACTTATAATATTCCTAGTAAAAACTCATAACAATTTCATACCCAAAGATCACGGGTAGTTGAGCAATTCATTCTGTAGTTAGTAGCTTTCTAGATCTGAAAGAAAGTTTTGATGGGATAGGGGAACTGGGGTAAAGGAGAAGACTTTGACCTGAATTTCAGAAAAAGAAAACTCAAAATTAAAAAAAATGGCGAAACCGAACTAAAAAGTTCCTAACCAAACTCTTTTTCTACCTTTATGTATTAAAAAATTGTTTATGATGAAGTCTTTTTTCCTCTCTCAGAAAATATTCAATTGCCCATAGAAATAAAATACTAGGTCTCAAATGAAGATATTTATGATTAAAATGAAACAGTAGAGCTTTCTAAAATATATTCATAAAATATTAATAATACCCATTCAATACTTTTTAAACATATTAAATTAAACTGTAAAACATGTGGAACAAAACTAGCAAGGGAAGATAGTGTCCCAAAAGTATTACTAGTGGTATAATAATGATCAGAAAGTCAGTGAAATATTATCTGTTCTCCACAGAAAAAGGGTCCAGTATCAAAATATTCTTTTTTTTCACAAATACCATATATTATACAAATCAAAAAGACACTTGCTTAGAAGTTTCCTCAAAGAGCAAAATAAATATATCTCATTGTTTGTACTGGCACTCTTGCTGGGCAGATTTTAGAACTTGGAAGAATATTAAAACAATTCCTATCAGGAAATTTGAATTAGCATAACATAGAGATTCTTTTACACAGAGTCACAGCTCATTAAGAAAATTGCGCCTGCAGCTCCTCTCTCCAAGTACGTGTACATATGCAAGGCTAAAATAATTACAGTTTAAGATATTTCCTATGTTTAAATAACATCACTTTTTTGCAACTTTAACTTTTGACTTATCTTTAGCCAAAAATTATGAAATTAAAGTATCACAAAAATATACTAATCTGTAGATAATATAAACCCGAGGCTTAGGACACATCTCTGTAAGATTCTACCAGTTCCCTTAAGTTGAACTATGATAATTTTTATGTAATTGTTTTCTCCATCTATTTTTGTCAAAACATTTTAAAATTTTATTTTAAAATAGTTTTGTTTACAAACAAGGATAATTCCCTCTACTATTAAAATATATTATCATTTTACTTTAAGGAAACAAAAATTCTGAATAGTGACAAATGATGCTTTAGTTTATAATTCACTTATACTTAAGTGATGCTGTGAGACAGCCATTTCCAAACTTGTAAATATTCTAAATTAATTCCTACAGATGCTATAATAAAAATAGTGTTCAGAGTTTATTGTGGCTGATCTGCTCACAGGAGAACTTCACCATTATATATATAAATATATTTCTTATAATCCCTATTTTGGGCATTTTCTATACTGAGAGTAATTGAAGATGAAAATTAAGGAATGTGTTCTGTTCAAAAAAAATTTGCTCGTATTGTTTTAAGAACAGTGAAATAAAACATGAATGCATTTAGAAGTAAATGCGAGCTAGAGAATTACAATATATTAACCTTCCCAATAAAGCATGTTTAATCACTACAAGTAGCATGTGGATAAAGTATTAAAAACTCATTTGCAAAAGAAATACAAATATTTGATAAGCAAAATCATATAATCTCATTGGTAATCAGAAAAAAACATAAAATGATTTTATAATTTTCCAAACTAAATTGGCAAATTAAAATCAAAGTATAAGTCTACTGAGTATATGAGAAAATGAGCATTCTCATGCAGTGCTGATAAGCGTGTAAATTCATTTAAATAAAAAGGATTGTTTCAACTCTGTGCAGCATATATTAATGGAAATGGCTAAATGACTATGGTGATAAAGTAATGAACACTGTTTGTGTGCAGAGATGGTGCAGAGTAAGTGTGGTAGAAGTGGGAGATAAGGCTTGAATGAAACTTAGGGTCTGAACGATCTATCTCTTCCCTCCTCTCTACTGTTTTTTTTTTTTTTTTTTGTCTCTACCACCCAAAAGGAAAAGAATTTAGAAAATAATAAAAAAAAAACCTCAGCAGTTGTCATTGTGAAGAGTAAATATAGTTCAAGTCAATTGATTCATTGTATTGAAAACATCTATTACTGTTATGAGTTAAAATTAACCTCTTTGATTAATAAGGAGCCACTAAACTTACTTTAAGCAAAATAAACATATTATTTGAGTTAAATTAGAGCTAGAGAATACATGAAAAGATAACTTAGTTTTTTCCCATCAATCAATTAAATATTTATTGTGCAAAACATGCATTCACTGTGTCTTCATATATTTTGGAATACAGCACCCACTCAGAGGTGGGTTGCACATCAGGCACAGCAGCACCCTTATCTGCGATGTCACTTTCTGCAGTTTCAGTTACCCATGGTCAAATGCAGTCTGAAAACAGCAAGTTGAGGATTCCACCCCACTTCATCTCACCGCATAGGTATGGTGTCATCTCACCTCATTACGTGAAGTATTGTGAGTACAGTACAATAATACTTTTTGACAGAGAGAGATCATAAACATAAACTTTTTTAAAGCATATTGTTATAATTGTTGTATTTTATTGATAGCTATGTGTCTAATTTATATATTGACTTTCATCATAGGTATATGCATATAGGAAACGACATGGTGTATTTAGCATTTGGTACTATCCATGGTTTCAGGAACCCAATGGGGTCTTGGAATGTATCCCCCATGGATAAGGGAGGACTACTGTAATTAAAAAATAAACAAAACACTTTGCATATTTCATCTGGTACCTATCTTCACAATAGACATTTCAAATTGTGCAAAAATGGATTATGGATAGTAGTGACATGGAAAATTTTCTAGAGTAATATAAGATTGTAATAAGTTTACTATTTTCTGAACCAGACCACTAAGCAAATATAGTAATCCAAACACTCAGTTGCTAAGAATGCTAGTGCTGAGGATTCAGATAGGAAAACACACGATGCCTGCCCTTGAGTTTATTGTCCTGCTTTTTCTCCACTTACGATTTTGAAACATGAGTTGTGGGTCATGTGGTTCTAAAATTAGGGACAGAAAAAAGTGGGCTACATATTAAATTCTATTCACTTGATAGGATAGTAAAACTACTGATTCTATTGCCTGATAATAATGTTTATGCTAAAAAAATTTTGTGCTAAAGAAATTTAGTATCTAGTTTTTTATAATGGATGAGGCAGGAAATTTTTTAACATCAAATATATTAACAGTAAACAAGATAGGAAATATTACCATCAACTCTTCTCTAGCAGACAACTGGAAGTCCTCAACTCTAATTTCTGTGGCATTTACATAAGTTATGGTAAAGAGTCATTGAGTTCATTAAGTAGAACTATTTCAAACTTAAATTTGCACAAATATTTAAAAGCTTGCATCCTCTTCCTAGTCAATAGCAATAGACACTGTCCAATAAAATTGAAAAGGTGTTTATAAAATCAATTAAAAATCAGCTATTAAATGTTGGAGGTGATTCATGATAATGTCAAACAATAAATGTTGTGCTTTCAACTATTTTCTGTAAATTTCTAAAACTGTAGTCACACAACACCTTCTTTTTTTCCTTCTTTTTTCTTCTTCCATACTTTTCCCTAATTTAAACAAAATCATTCTGTGAGGGCTAGAGAAAATGGCCTATCTTCTGAGTTAAATTACATGTCAAGCATTTCAGAGTTTGGAAAGCAGCTAATGAGGGTGTAATATTAAAATGTCAAACAAGCATCTACCATTTTCTTCCCCTTTCCAACTCAGAACCCTCTGGTAACAACACTAATGATCTCTTTAGGCTGTGGCCCGTTGTTCCCATTCCTCGTTCATATTTAGTAATTATTTTTTCCTTGAGGCTGCGCTTTTCTTGAGGAAAATAAATTTTCAAAGCAATATTTAGTTTTGATCCAATCCTGCTTACGTGACAGCAAAAACACATTACGGGAGTCAATTCAATAGCTTGTATGTAGCTTTTCCCATTTCTCTCCATCTCTACGGAGGGCCGTACAAAATATTCAAGGATATTTTTTTGTGTTGGGGAGGGTTTCCCTTCGAAAGTTTTCTGACTGACTGCCTATGAATAACACCAGAGACGATTTTAAATTGCCTGGTATGTATTTTCCTCTCTGCTACTCAGACAGAGAGTGGGAAGAGAAATGAAAAAGATTACCACAAGCAGATGCTGAGTAATTAAAAACGAAGTCCCTAATGCGGTGACATGACATTGATATTCGAAGACCAAATGTGAATTGAGAATTTTATTATTAGTTGCACTCTAAATAAGAATGTAATATGTTTATAAAAACTCATTCTTTCCAATTTACTTCATGTTCAAAGTGACTTTACATGACAAATTTTAGCCATGCAGTATTCAGCAGAATTAGTACAGAATCATCATCAGGAAATGCCCCATGAATGTGTCATCACTGATGAGTCAAAGTATGTGATTCAGACTGTAACAGTGACTGTAATTGCTTTGCTATTGTTTTTAAGTGAAATGTCAATCCAGTGTATGAGATAGTTATGATTTTAACAACTCTTTTGAAATAATGTTTGTCGTGCTCAAGTACATGTGCTTTGTTCCAATGTCAACCATCACACTGTTAGAATTAATTCAGACTGACTGTCAACATTTGGTCTAAACACATAAAGAATGGGTGAAAGATTCAGATTGAGGCTGTGTGGTTTATCATTAAGCTGGAGAAAATGCTTTGTGGCATTGTAGATTGTGTTCTATACAGTTAAGTATATTCTTTTCAAGGCATCATTGGAATTGCATTTTTTAAGCTAAAACTAACTGAGAACTGTGACTTCACACCAGAGGAAGGAAAAGATTAAGAAGTGATAAAACTCTGACCAGTGTGACTCATTTGGTTGAAGTGTTGTCCTATAAACCAAAAGGTCACAAGTCCAATTCTTGGTCAGAGCACAGACCTGGGTTGCAAGTTTGATCCCCAGTTCGGACACATACGATAAGCAAGTGATTGATGTTTCTCTCTCACATCAATGCTTCTCTCCCTTTTTCTCTCCCTCCCTTCTCCTCTTTCTAAAATCAATAAGCATGTCCTCGGGTGGAGGTAAAAAAAAGAAGTGATATAGAAAGATGATCCAGTTCAGACTCAAACTGTCCATTATTGATTTTCCTCTGTGGAAGCCCAGGATAATGTATAACTGCTTTTACTGATCCCAGTTATTCATTCGTTCTTTTAACAAATATTTTTAATGTCTCCTGTGGGCAAGGCACTGGAGATTTACCATGAAATTAGATAACCACGCATCTATAGATAAACAAGTAGCAATGAATCACACGAAGCAGAAGTGAAGAATGCTATGAGTATATAACAAGGCACTTACCCTAGTTAGGGGGTCAGGGAGGACATCTCCGTTCATGTGATAGTTAACGTGAGATCTGAAGAATGAGTAACAGTTACCAAAGGCAAGTGAGGAGTGGGGCTTAGGTAATTAAACCATGACTGAGTCCGTTGTCTCCTTGGGTACCCTCTTTTAGACAAATATTATCTCTCCGATCCCTTGTTGAGTTGAACCTTCTGTTAAGCTACTGGACTTTTCCCGGAAGTTATACTTCTTGATACCAGCACTTTCCTATAAGTTGTCAGACCCTCTGGAAAACTGCTTCCTTGTTCCAAACTCCTGAGACATCACTTTAAAAAAGTGTAACTTGCAGAAGAAAATGGAGAGCATTGTAATAATCTCTAGGAAATCACCAAGGAAGAAAACATAGTCTTTTGTTGGGAGCCAATTATACTAATATTTGTGAGATTCTTTTGAAACCTCCAGGCTAGCAGATCAAGTTCTGTCTTAGCTGAAATGGCACTGTGGATTAGTAAACTGATCATTCATTTTCTGAATAAGCATCAAGTGTACAAAAAGTGGCAAATGGATATAATCCCACATGCTCCTTCCCTTGCAGTTTGGAATGCATTTACAGCAACAACAAATGCTCCACTGTCATTTTTATGCTGCAGCTTCAACTGAGACCTATGTCATCTGAGCCTACAGAGGGAGAGTAAGGATAAACACTGGCTTCAATTCAATAGAGTCTTTATACCTCTACTCTGTCTGTCTGATAACTCTATTTTTCTGCATGCTCTAATCAAAGTTATAACTCACTTCCACTCAAACAAAACGTTCCGCCAGGTAAATCATGAGTGACAGCCTGAGTTGAGTTCAACCCAGGTTCAATATTGTCCTGCTAACACGTCAGTTATTAGAGAGAGCCTGTTGATCGATTTGTTTCATGTGCACATTGTTTTGTTCCACAGTGATTTTAAGCATCAGAACTTCAAGTATTTTTGATGTTCCAACTAAATCAACACCTCCAGCATTCTCAATCTCCCACTCTTTTTTCATTGCCACACACATGTAGACATTCATGTTCTTTATCATAAGAGAAGACTGTACTTATAAAACTTTCCCTGACATACATTAATTTCAATAGAAAATAACTTCTACACCTGAATCAGTATGAAAAATAATGTCCTTTTATGTGCACAAAAGTCTACTACATAGAAAGAAGTGGAAACCTCTTCTTTTCTATTATAATTTGAATTAAATAATTAGAATAGAATCTTACTTTCTTATGAGTATAGTTAATTTATGACCATTATGGTAAGGCCATAATAAAGAGGAAGAATAGTGTTGTTATATATTCAGTTTTCCTTTAAAAATCTAAAAATAGACCAGTTTAGCTATGGCCAAATGTATTAAACAAAACGATAGCTGTTTGGCCTGAACTAGTTTAAATCAGGAAATTCCAATGGGAAGTACACAAAATTAATGGCACTAATGTACTTGGAAATAGGGTTTCTTGAAGTTGATGAAGGTATGAGAGTCTGGAAATATGCAATTATTGTTTATAATATATAGTGTAGTGTGGATTTCTGTTTATCTGTTTCTTTCTTTATGAATCATTACCACCAACTAGATCTGTTGGAAATTATGCCATAAACTTTTCTACTATCTAACAATATTTTTATTAAAATTATATATGTTGATAGGGATACGTAAAGAGTAAATGACTTGTAAGAACAAATATCTGGAAGCAGGTGAAATTTTAAGATCTTAAACTCACAGAAATAAAACTGAAATCAATTGATTGTTTATTTGTATATGTAATCATATTAATATCATCTTCTATAATTTTTTTAAATTCAGGAAATATTTTTCTGTGTATTGTCAAAACAACTCATAACAAGAATTATTATATAGTTAAGTATAATATGCTATGTATTTATATTCTGTTTTGTTCTTTAGTTAAGTGTAATATGCTGTCTATGTATTGATATTCTACTTTGTTCTTACACATGGGACAGAAAATACACACAGAATAAAAGTGTTCTTTGTAATGATTTAGTTTAATGTCCTTTATCATTTCATCATTAGTGTGGACTTTATATTTCCTTTATATAGCTCAGCAATGCAAATACTGTGTTTGTAGATAACAATTCAATTAGCATTTCAAAGAGGTCAAATTAATTCCTTCTCAGACAGCAGTTATTTTAGTCTACAAAGCAAAATTCAATTCTATAGTACAAAACAATTTTTAAATCTTACCAATTATTATCCTCATAGAAAATAGTACTGATTCTTTTTAACTCAATAGTTTTTGACCTAAAATTCTTAATTTAAAAAATATTTTTATCCTCTTTAAAATGTTGTCATAAGGGATTTTGTAGTTAACATTTTTGAAGGGTTGGGCCATGCCTGATGTATAGCAAATGCTCTATGAACATAATAAGAAATAGTAGAATTCCCATATTCAAACGAATCATCATTGTCTGTAATATTGTTGCTTTCATGATTCTGAAATCATTGCAGAGAATCAGTGGCATAACAAGGAGTAAGGAGGGTATTAGTGTTCTGCTCTGTGCCTTAGATAACAGGTGGTCAACAGGGAATTTTAAAACAGTAATAAAACTGGCTAAGTATGCACAGGCAATTACAAACAATATCAGTGATAAAATAACTCCTGTCTGCCAGGCTCAGCCACTTTCTAAGCTCACCCCTCTTTGTATGCAACTGTAGAAAATAACAATGAAGAGGCAAATATCTTTTGCAGTCTTAAACAGTAAAACTTTACTTTTACGTTTCCAATTTAGACAACAAAGTGCTTATAGTCAATGTTTGGTGACATTTATCAGATAAATTATTTCCCAGACATGTTTTAAGACTTTCTGCCTAGTATTGTAAAGCTATTTGTCAGTAAATTAGAATTAATAATGTAGCATTAATAGGATTCCCACTGGGTGTTCTTTTTCAAAATACCTTTTAAATTATTTATTTAATATCTTTCTTTCCCATTAGGCTGTGAGACCCGTGAGGTCAGGGACAAGGTCCACCTTATTTGACAGAATGCTGTTTCTTGGCATCTGGTGTACATTTAATAAATTGTTGTTGAATGTTAGAGTTAATAGCTAGTGAAGGTTTAAAAAATCTTTTCATTTAGGACTACAGTAGGTATAAACTTTTTAAAAAATACAACACAGAAAATTTCTGTGTTCCACTGTTTAGTTTATGTTCTATGGACATGTGAATGCAAAACAAGAATTAAACACAAAAATAACAAGAATATCTAACATTTGTTAGGCACTTCGTACTTCTTGGCAATCTGTCATGCCCTTTACATTTCTAAATTCATATAGTCTGTGTACCCATTATCCCCAATTTACTGAAAATAAATTATTTTTATGAACGATCGTTTTTATTGATGAAACATAACAAATAATATGAGGAGGGACCCAAAAATGGAATTTATTTATTAAAAAATTGTATTTATTCTTAGATGTTTAAACTTCAGTCTTCAAAGTACTTTCCATTTGATGCAATACACCTATCATGAATCTTTCCACAGCTCAAAACAGTTTTTGAACATGACAATTTTGGTGCCTTGTAGTACTTCTGTCCTTTTTTTGTTTCACCTCTTCCACATTGGCAAAACATTTCCCTTTGAGGTTTCTTTTCATCACAGAAACAAACAAACAAAAAATCTCTCGAGGTGAGATCAGATGAATAGGGAGGGTAGGAAATGGGGGCCATGCCATTTTTGGTAAAAACTGCTGAACACTCAGTGTGGGGTGGGCAGGTGAGCTTGTAAATGACGTCCAGCATGAAATGGGCAATCGTGTTGAAAGAGTCTTCAGAACAATTTACTGTAGCTGAGCACAGCCTCT
The DNA here is from genome assembly GCA_004026765.1 of Micronycteris hirsuta. Taxonomy (NCBI): domain Eukaryota; kingdom Metazoa; phylum Chordata; class Mammalia; order Chiroptera; family Phyllostomidae; genus Micronycteris; species Micronycteris hirsuta. Next base: position 28,529 of record PVJI01008332.1, read on the forward strand.
CACAACAACACCAGTTGGTAAACTGATACAGATGGGTTCATAGAACACTCTCCTAGTAGAGGAAGCCCAGAACATAATTCCAATTTTGGGGGGGATCCTAAAAAGATAGAACAATATGTTATAAAAAGGTAAAAATTGTGGTACAATACGGGTTAAACTAAAATGAGTGGGGGCTGAAAGGTCAAAGAATGAATCTGTGCAAATATTCACTGACCCTTAAAGCTTAAGAAGATAGTATGTAGATTTTCTTTATAGCTTCAGTTCTTCGTTCAGTTCTTCTTTACTTCTTTTATTTTTATATTTCTTTCCTTTTCTTTACTTTCCTCCCAAAGTAACAGTGATATTATTTCTTATAACATAAAGGCAGAGGAAATTTTTTCTTGTGTCTCTGCATTTGTCACAGAAAATTCTAAGAATGGTGGTTAAATGAGAACTTACAAGCAGTAAGATCTGGACGAGTTACCTACCACTTCTGTGTCTGTTGCAACTTTATCTATTGACTGGGGAGAAAAAGAAATGTATTATATATGGGCATCAATTAATTGCAAATTATTATGCTTATTGATGTTTAGGTTTGTGAGAGCTTCTTCAGGTTAATTTCTTTTGACAGGTTGCTAGAAATATTTGATGGCTTCCTTGCTTTCTTGTATGACAAGTTCTGGCTCATCTTCTGTTTCTTGCCCAGCACAGTGGATCCATTTCTCCACAGAACCCTGTTTCTTTTAGTGGAGAATCGAAGTTAAAACAGTTAGCTTTTGCTGTTTCTTTTGTTTAGGGCATTCAGCTGAACTTTGTAAAAAGTTACACAAGTTCCTCTGTTTTCTTCAAATATTTCATAATATACAATGAGATTAAATTACATTAAAAAGATTCTATTATAAAACAAATGCATATCCTAAGTGTTCTAGATAGGAGAGGTTGCATTTGGGAATAGATACTTAGTCTTGTGACATGTTCCAAAAATAATTACACTCATAATTGGAAAAAGAAGTTACTTCAGATCACACTGGTCAAAGAGGTATGGTTGAGATGAGATAATTCTTAAAGGATGTGAGGTATTAGAAATGGGTCATTTTATTTTGGATTGAATAGTCATTTGAATATGGAAATAAGGTGATAATCGTTTAACATGCATTAATAGGCTTAACTAAATAATAACATCTAGTTTGAACAGAGACAAAAAATAGTGACTTTTCCTGATTGGCAGTTATATTAGGGTAAAACTAAGTTCTTGTAGCAAAGAGGCCCCACATTACAGTGGCTTAAAAACTGTCAGTTTGCTTCTTTCTAAGAAACAGTTTTGAGGTGAGTGTCCAGATTTCTGGGTTCACGGACATTTAGGAACCAGCTTTCTTCTCAATTGTTATCCATTGTCTTCAAGGCAAAGTTGTCATGTGCATGGTCGCAGCTGAGTCACTCCACCTGTGGGTTCTAACCTGAAAAGAGGGAAAGAATGTAATGGAGCCCTTTGCAATCTTTCATGTTCCAGAGAAGCATATGGCATGTGTCACTTCAGCTTATACTCTAATAGTAAGAACTTGGTCACGTGAATATACGTAACTGCAAGGTAGCAGGTCAATGTAGACCAACGGGGCAATAACATGCTTGGCTATAATTCCATGCCAATGTTAATAGCAGGGAATTATGTAGAAGCAGGATATTAACCACTAAGAAGTAGAGAATTATGAAGAATTCAGAAATTACGAATATAGAAAGCAACTACCAATTCTAGAGTTGAGGCAGAGTACCCAAGAAGACACAAACTTGGAAGAGCCACTGCCTACCTCCTACCCTGTCCCCCAGTGCTGCGATTCAGACTAGCTTGGAGTGAGTATGGCAGCGAGCACTGGACGGTATTGTGTGCTCAGGTGATGCAGACCATGGGTAGCTGGCGTGAAGCCATCTGCTGGCCTCCCACGGAGACTCTCTGGGAAGGAGCCTACCCATGAGCTCACAAAATCCACTAGGCAATTTCCCTTGGATGTATTGGTGAAACTTGCTGCAAAGTGAGTACCACTGGGTGTCCTCCAAACCAGAGGTAATTGTCCCCTAGGACAAAAAAAATAGCAATTGCACCAGAAGCAAGAAGGGAACCTGTTCTTCCTATAAGGCCCCCAACACCAGCTACCAAAAAGACATAACTTCCCACCAGCTGGCAAAGAATGTGTATTTATAGGACGCAGCACTAGTGTCATGAAACAGGCCAAAGGAAGGTGGGTTTTCCAAGTGAAAAGACGAAAAAAACTGGTGCCTGGCACAGCGGGCAGGCTGTGACTTTGTGGCATCGTGTGCTTGTTGTTTTATTACAATAACACGCCTCCTTTCAGAAGGGAATGCGATGCAAGTGTCAGTTTTTTTCTCTCAATATAAACAAACTACCCCTCCAAAAATAAGGTTGTTTTTAATTCATAGATAATTTTCAGTCTGCAATCCCTTCCCTTTTTACCTGTTTTAAAGGCCCTCACCAAGTTTCTCACTAGGGATGAAGAAAAAATTCATCAGTTGCCTAAACAATAAAGAAAGCCAATCTTCTTAGAGTCTTCGCTGAAAAAAACAATACAAGGTTCATTTTTTGTTCTATTTCCACACAAGGCAGTGTCTGTTCCACAGGCTTGCTCGTGACCGTCTCCTCAGTGACCCCGTCACTGTCAGTGCGAGAAGTGAGGAGAAGAAAACTGAAGTGCAGATGAGTTCCTAGAGCCATCTGGCTCCTCTGGAAGGTAATTTACTTACCTAAAAATAACCACAGGCGTATGGACTCCCCCTTCCTTACCATAACATATTCCTAAAACTGTTAACATTCACTCCATTGAGTTTACAAAAAAGCATTTCTCCTGTGCATACTGTTCTTTTGTCAATATTCATATGTGGTATCTGAGGAAAAGAAGCAAATCTCACACGTCCTAGGAAGCAGGACAAATCTGTTGATGAGACTTTTTTAAACAAAAATGTTCTTTTAGGCACATTCAATCAGTGAGTTTGTGTTTTTTTCTTTTAACTAGCCGTAAGAGTGTCACATTTTGAAGGAGCAATTCAGAGTTTGATTCCAAACTAATTTCTTTAAATGCAGAGTTCTGAAAGTTAAATTTCTAACAGGCCACCATCATCTTTGAAAATTTCTGGCTGTGCATCAGTCCTGCCAGCCCTGGAAATGTGAATTCTCCAAGTGCAGCATTCCCATCGCCATGTAGATAGAACAATGAAAGCACATCCCAGGCCCTCATACGTCATCCTTTCGTTTGGTTGAATAAAAATAAAGACAGTTTAAGGTTGTGGGTGTAGTGTTGTCCACTGCTAAGGGACATGACTGGAGTAGCCATATCATCCCAGAATTTCCTGCAGTAACCAGAGGATGAATTAATTTATTATTATAAAATTTTCCTATGAAATGCAGATAAGAAATGTTCAGGTGATGCCCACCCACATCAGCTGAGTGGTCTTCCTCTGGTTGCGGGTTTGAGTGCTATGATCCTTAACAACATGAGCATGCTTCACAGGGCCAAAGGATGTAAGACCACCCCTGGGTACGATTCTCCTCTTGCACAGGCTCATTCTTCAATCGTTTAAGAATAAAGATGTATGACATTAAATACCTAACATATTGTCTGTATTCCAAAATGTAAGATAGCTCTGTTAGTAAAATTGGTTTAAAAAGGAAACTATTGATTTTATGCTAGTTTTCATAATTTTACCTGACTTCCTCACCCCCTAAATTATCAGGATGATGCTCTTTTACATTTTTAACTTGTCAAAGTGTTTCCAAATAGCTTAGAAGTAAGAGCAAAGTGGAGAAACAGCTGTCCCTTGTTATTTTGTTTCCTGAATATAAATAGTCTTAAATTGCTGTAAATGGAAAGGCTGGAATGAATTCAAACACTGCCTGTTTAAATACACTCAGTCTGCTGTTTGTGCACTGGACCCTTTGGAGAGGACAGCACTAGAAAACACTACACATTAACTTGTCGCACACGACAATATACGGTTATGGGTCCTCTTTTGTTTGTTAGGTAGAATTGCTTTGGTATCGTTAAAAATAAATTGTGACAGTAAATCACAAGAGATTTGAACTAAGATATCTGAACAGCAATATTAACTGCTGAGGCATTTAGTGTGTTTTTTATTTTAACTTCTCTTAGGAGAATAAAAGCCCTTGGGACTGACATAGCTAACTGAGCTCTGGAGGCTATTTCAGAGTTTTATAATACATCTAGTCTCTGCTCCTTTGCTTTTCTTCAGGCTTCTGGTCACTCGCCATTTGAAAAGTTACTCTATGTGTGAAGACCAAAAGAAAGTGATTTATTTGTTTTCCCTCATAACCCATTAGTTTAAAGCAAGCCCTACTCCCAGGATGTTCTTATAGAGAGCTTTAACCAACAGCTTTATTGGCTATGTGGAATTGAAAGCTTGTTTAATGATGCTTTCCTCTACGTTTAAGGAAACAGCAGTATAGAATGTTTAAGGAACTTGAGCAAGGCCACATGAGTGTCACAGTCATGAGTAAGTTCTTGGTGTTCAGACTACTCAGCCAGTAGTTTCATCACAAAACCATTTTCACAAATCAATTAAAGGACTCTCTAGTTAGTGTACTACTGCATGGTGTAAGAGCAATGTACTTCCTCTGCAGAATAAGTCACACAGGGACTTTCTTCAAATGTGTTACCGCACTATTGCATAACATGGCAGATTATTTTCCTGTTGGTTTCACCCACAACTCACTGCTGACAGTATAATGTGGGAGCTCAGAGAAAAAGTTATGCTCAGCCTTTCCAATTAAACTGGTGTGATTTGACTATCTCACAGATTACTGAAAGATGATAAAATGGCATGATCAACCAAGCAAAAGGGGAGTAAACAACAAAGGACCCTTAAGAAATTAGACTTACTTGTTGGAGAAAATAATAATAAACTATGAATTAATGGTCTTAAAACAGCTGTGGACAGGAGGTAAGAATCAGCTGTTCTCCACCCCCACTAAACATCTAGACAAGGAAATAAATGAAAACTATGTCATTAGATGCATCACAGCCTATATTAAAAGCAACAGCCTGCATGCAATATTGAGAGATCTGACTTCATGTCTTGGCCTTCTTTTTGGATAAACTGGTGAATCTTTCTGTGAGTCTGTGTCTACCTCACCATGTGGCTATGAAGATTAAATAAAATGATATGTCAGGTCCCTATCTACCACAAGTCTGGCACTTGGGAGGTGATCAATAAATGATTTCTAACATTGTGTTATTTTATTTATATAATATATAATGTACAAATATTGAGTTAATGTATTATTTTAATTAATTAAAACATTTAATTTAATTATTTTCATTCATATTACTCTCCCAACAAGATAGCATACAGGGTGTGGGAAAAGTAGGTTTATAGTAGTTCACATGGAAAACAATATAATACTCAGTAAATAATTAAAGAATAAACTCTGTGTTTCATGTACTCACAATTATAAGCTTACTTTTGTCTCACCCTTCATATATACTTCTATATTTTCTCTCTATATATTTTGTATGTAATTCTGTGTACACTTATTTTGGTCTCTTAAGGAATCATTCTCAGTCATTATAATTTTCATGAAAAATAAGAAACTTTAATAGACATTTTTCTCTAGTTCTGGCCTCTCTCTTCTGAAGTCCCAGCCTAGAATTTCCAATGGTTTCCAGAACACCATTTCAATCTGTCCCCTCATGCGTGCTCTTCCTTTAGTATTCACTTTCTGCATTATTGCAAGAAATAGCTGTTTGTGGACCTTAGTCACTGTAACATTCACTTTTTCTCATCTTCAAAACTGACTAGCCTCTATCATTTCTAGCAATATAATCTCTTAGATTTCTGTTACTCGTGTTCCCTGAACTCAGCATTTGTTGATATTGTTCTAATTCCTTTGCAAAGATTCCTCCCTTTTCTGTTTTTCTTTTCTTTTCTAATCCAGGTTTTATATCTCCAACAAAATATCTTTTCCAAAACAAAATCTAACATCGTTTCCTAAAAAAAAAAAAAAAAAAAATTGTTTGCTTATTCCTGTTACATAATAAAATATATAGCATTTTTAGTGATTTTCCCCAATCTGGACTTTGTCACATTCCACACACTATGCTACCCAAGAATTTCCAAAAAATATTCTCTCCTCCATGAATTTGCTGGCACTGATTCCTTTTCCAGATGTTATGCTACTCACTCTTCAAAAATACGGGTCAAAAGTCACACGTTGGTATACCTCAGTTAGAATTACCTCCGTTATGTAGTTACAGTCGTTCTTCTTCCTGGCACTCCTCTCGGTGCATTTGCGTCTTCTTCCACAGGTACTGAGTGCAATCACCACATGGTGCATATAAAATAACGCCTAGAGCTATAATGTGCATCTATCTAGAAGCATCCTGATCAAAAAATATCCAGTTAACTATTTAAATGTGTTTATTGATTTTAATAAATCTACAAGGTGGTCTTAGCATAGAAACAGTATGAATTATTGTGAAAAATTTACTAGAATATCTAAAGATGTGAATTTGGATAGGATTGTAAATGTACAAAATTACATAAAGTATTCCTTTATAGTGAAAATAATCAGGCCTAGATTTTAAATTCCTTTAAAATTACCTATAATATTAAATTCATCAGCTTTTCCCAAAGACTCAACTTGATGTAGGGGGACATTGTAGCCATTTGTGCATATTTCACATTTATAAATGTGTATTATCTATTTTAATCACTTCTTCCCTTGTCAGCACATATTTCTGAATAAGATAATAATTATTAATGTCATTGTAAATTATTCTCCTATAGCAACAAACAACTATTGTGAGAAAACTTTAAGTTATGTTTAATAGAAATTTCAGCCTAAAATGTCTTTGGACATTTTAGAAAACAATGGATTATGTACCTCAGAAGGAAAGGATTTTTGTTGGCAAAATTAACTAAATTTTGTGCTGAATGAGTCAACTCAGAATCAGCTTTGTCATCAGGGGAATACCATGTGCTGACCAGCATAGGCACACATTACTGGAATTTACCAGAATACAAAAGCATACTTATTTGTTTAGACCAGTCAAAGCAATCTATGAAACGCAGGAAGAAGGGAGAAATCAATCCCTTCCGAATTACAGGATTGTTACACATTAGGGAAGGATGGAGTGGATAAAATGAATGTTGGGAAGACGAGTACAATGGCCACCGATAAGATTAATTAAAAACTTTGACTTCATTTAACGCTTTCATTCTGAAATGTTCCACATAAGATTGTGAAAAAAAATTAACACAAATCAATGAATTAATTAAAGCACTTCCATGTTATATCCAAAGAAAGTAAAGACTTATTGAACTAATTTTCAACTTAATGTATCTCTAAATAAGCCTAGAATTTGAGGACTGTTGAATATTATGCCAGACTATTTCCTGCTCTCTGTTAAAATCAATATGAATTATAGCACACTTATTAATGACAAGGATTACAGAATTTATATAAGCCTTGGTTTTTGCCCTCAAGAAATTAACAACTTTGGTTGTGGAGACAACACCTAAACACATAAAACAACCGACTAATGACACCATTTAATGCATCATAAAATGCTATAGAGAACGCTGTCGTGGTACATTATAAATATTCCCTAAAGAAAGAGAAATGTCTTTTGTTGACCAGAGGTAATAAAGATAGGCTTCTAGGAACAGCGGGGAACTGAGATGACCCCAGAAGAGTCGTATAATTTAGATAAGCAGAGAAAAGCAGAAAAATCCTCTTAGTGTAAAGAAAACAATATAAATAAGCAGAAATGGTTTGGAAAGGCATTCGCAGTGTGAGAGTGTATGTGGGAGTAGGGGGCCCTGGGACAGGGAGGTGGCAAAAATAGGAAAAACCATCTTCTGGCAAGGTGCATCCTTGTTTGAGATTGACAGTAGAGGATATTTTATAGTTAGGTGAGGATAGATTACACCTAAAATTCTAGCATGAAGACAGATTTCAGAAGTAAATATAGAGTAGTCTTCATCTGAAGGAACATAAGATCAAAGCACTAGACTTTTAAAAATGTATCTGTCTTAGATTCATACCAGTTCAGAGACAGTAAGAATGAAGAGGTAAGCAGAGGTTCAATCTGAGGGAGAAAACACACTTTGTATACCCAATGTCACATGAAAGGGTAAATGCAAGTGTCTTAGCCAAAATCAGTTTCAGGATCAAGAAGTTCCGAAAGGGGGTTAGGATTTTAACTCTTAGCAACATATAGGACCTTGAACAAGTAATTTTACTTACTAAAAGTTCAGTTCCTCCATGCATAAAGTTAAGTGGAGGTTTCGAATCCCCATGCGGTCTGAATATGCAATTTGCAGATGACAAATTTGTCAATGAAATCATTTTTTTATCTTCCTCTTTTGCTCATTGTGAAACAGGTAGCAAAGGTTGGCGGCCAAAAAAAGTTTGTAATGAGATATGGTTATCATCAGGTGTCAAATATGTCAGTAAAAGTGCAACATTTTGAGAGAGATTAAAGGTTTTGGATAGTGTTCTGTCTGAGAATTATAAAGAAATAAAATACTCAAAAGAAAATATTATTAAAAACACGACAGTGTAGGAGAACTAAGAGAAGTCAATAGTTTTCATTTAAACCTCGATTGTTGTTGTATGGATATTTATAACAAAGATGCCGACTATACTTTGATGTGCTGATGAGAATGTAGCAAAAGTGAATTCACAAAGAAAGTTATCTGTGTTCCACAACTGCAGGTAGACACCTCCACACACTCGCTCAATATCCTCTTTTCTCATCCCCCATCTACTTCTTCCCTTTCCCTCCTTGCTTCCTTTCATCCTATCTCCCTCTTGCACACTTACGTGCAAGTGCACGCACAGAGATACCAACTCTCAAGCAAACATAAGTTTCAAATATACTTCTTTGCGTCAGTTAAAATTAATTGAACACACCTATTAGGTCCTTGCACTGGCTGGATTTGAATTTTCAAAGCTCATGAATGGCAATGGTCCTGTTGTCTCCTTGACAGTGAGATAGCCAAATACCTACCGGTTTTGAATTTAGTTTGAACTGTTTATTATGTCCTTCCACAAGAAGGAAATGTGTCTTTCTCTCATGCACGCTATATACAAGTCTGTCCAAAAAGTACCCAGCCATGTACTATGAAAAATGGAGACATTTACTGAAGAAGATACAAGATACAAGAAGCATTGTTTAAGACAATGACACCTCAGTCCTCTTCAAAGTAGGCACCTTGGAACCTTGCACAGTTCTCCCAATCACCATCAGCTGCCCTGTTGTATTTTCCTGAATCTTATTAATGATCTGAAATCTCTTTCCGTTTCAAAGGTGATCTTAGTTTTGGTAAAAGCCAGAAGTTGCAGAGCACCCAATATGGGCTGCAGGGGGGCTGAGTCTGATTTGATATTTTGCCAAAAAATTCTGTATGAGACGTGATGCATAAGTGAGTTCATTTTCATGATGAAGCTACCAATCACCGGTTGCCGATAGCTGCAGTCTTCTGAGTCATCCAAATAGTTTCTGTGGAGGAATGTTCAAGCTTAACCCAAAGTTTGATGAAGATTCATTGCTCTACTCGCTCAGTCACTTTTCATGAGATGGCCACACAATACACATGCTCACTCAATGATATCTACCGCCCCCACTGACTAGTACAGTGAAATTGTCATTGTTCATACATGCACACTCCAGTCCACTCTCCTTGGCTGCCAGGTTACATCAAAGTCACACAAACTGTTCTCATTATATAACACTGGTTTGAATTTTTCCAGAAATTCTTCGTATATATGTTATAAATAAGTATATGGCATCTCTTCAGTTGCCAAAGCTTTCCGTTCTCAATATTCTTGAGGATATCCCAATTGTTTAATATATATATATAATATCTTGTTCAGATTTGTGTCTGTTATTTGCATAATTCTTGTGAACTAAAAAGTGAAAATAACATAATTTCTATTGAAAAATTCAACTAGGCTTATGTTTTCATGACTTCACAAAACCAGTAAGTTACAATTTACATTCCCTTGATAGTAAGGAGTCCTGATAACTTACTTTTTCTAAATGTTTCAAACTAACTTAAAACAATGAAAACTGGAAATTTGTATGAAGATGTCATTAATACATCATATATGAGTGAATATCAATGAGGGCTACCATACATGATCTCACACTATCCTTCAATTCTTATTAATTTCTACTTCCTTATTCTAATATATTGCTAATGGCTAACCGATATTTTAAATCCCTGTGCATTTTTTATTATTTGTATTTCATTTTAATTTCTTTAATTTTTAAATAAGTGTCAACATACAATATTATATTAGTTTGAAGTGTACAACTGATTATTAGACATTCATATAACTTATGAAGTGATCACCCTTACAAATCTAGTACCATATATATTAGCACCATATGTATTTACTGCAATATTATTCACTTTTCTCTATTCTTTAATTTACATCCCCATGGCTATTCTATAACTAAGAATCTGTACTTCTAAATTCCTTCACCTTTTTCACCCATCCCAAACCTCTCTCTCATCTGTCAAGCATCAAAATGTTCTCTGCATCTATGACTCTGTTTCTTTTCTGCTTGTTTGTTTGTTTTGTATTTTAGATTCCATACATATGCAAAATCATGTGGTATTTGTGTTTCTCTTTCTGACTTATTTCACTGAGCATTAATATCCTTTAGGCCCATCCATGTTGTTGCAGATGGCAAGATTTCTTTTTTTTAATAGCTGAATCATATTCCATTGTATATATGCACCCCTTCTTCTTTATCCATTCATCTACTGATGAACACTTAGTTTGTTTCCATATCTTTGCTATTGTAAATAATGCTGCAATAAATATATAACTGTACCTGTCTTTTTGATTTAGTGTTTTGAGTTTCTTCAAATAAATATCCAGAAGTAGAGTTGTTAGGTCTTTCTTTGCCTCTTTTTATAGCTTTAAAGTCTATTTTGTCTGGTATAAATATTGCTGCTCCAACTTTTTTGTTTTGTTTTGCATCCATTTTCATGTAATCTTTTTCCATCCCTTTACTTTCTATCTGTGTGTGCTTTCAATTTGAAGTGAGTCTTTTGTCGATAGCAGATTTAAGGGGCCTGTTCTGTTATGTGACTGAATGAACTAATGAATGAATGAATCACTATTCACTCATTATGTCTTTTGATTGGAGCATTTGATCAACTTGTATTTAAAATAATTGTTGATGGATATGAATTTATTGCCATTTTATTATTCATATTTTAATCTTTTTTTCCTTCTTAAAGAAGACCCTTTTAACATTTCTTATAATATTGGTTTGGTGGTTATAAACTTTTTTAGCTTTTTCTTGCCTTGGGAACTCTATCTGTCCTTTAATTCAAAATTATAGCTTTGCTGCATAGAGTAATCTTGTTTGTATGTCCTTGCTTTTCATCACTTTGAATGTTTTGTGTGAATCCCTTTTGACTTTTGACCTGCAAAGTTTCTGTTGAGAAATCAGCTGACAGTTTTATGGGAGTGCCCATGTAGGTAACTAACTATCTTTATTTTGCTGCTCTTAAGATTCTCTCTTTATCTTTAACCCATGACATTTTAATTATGATGTGTCCTGGTATGGGCCTCTTGGGGTTCACTCCGTTTGGAACTCTCTGGGATTCCTGGACTAGTATGTCTATTTCCTTCAGCAGGTCAGGGAAGTTTCTGTCATTGTTTTCAATTAGGTTTTCAATTTCTTGCTCTTTCTTCTCATTTCATCACCACCATGATCAAATGTGCATACACTTGAAGTTGTCCAGAATGTTCCTTACACTGTCCTTATTTGGAGGATTATTTTTTTTTCTTTTTTGCAGTTCTGATCAGGTGGTTTCTGCTTCCTTATATTCCAAATTGCTGATTTGATTCTCTGCTTCAATTACTTTTATGTTGAGTCCCTATAATTTATTATTCATTTCAGTTAATGTATCCTTCATTTCTGACTGGTTGTTTTTGAAGGCTTCCATGTCCTTTTTTATGCTGTTGAAGTTCTTTCTAAATTCCTTGAGTATCCTCATAACCAGTGTTTTGAATTCTGTATTTGGTAGTTTGCTTGTTTGCATTCTATTTAGTCCTTTTTCTAGAGACTTTTTCTGTTCTTTAATTTGGGACCTGTCTCCTCATTTTGGCATCCTCCCTGTTTTAGTTTTTATATGTTAGGTAGAGCTGCTATATCTCCTGGACTTGGTAGAGTGGCCTTATCTAGTTGGTGTCCTGTAGGGCCCAGAAGTGCAGGCTTTCCAGTCACCTGAGCTGAGTACTCCATCCAGGTATGCGCCCTGTGGAGACTGTGTGTGCTGTTGTGTTGTCGTTGAGCCTTGATTGCTGTTGCCAGGTTACTGGGGATGACTGACCCCCAGGCTTACTGAGTGCAAGGACCTGCTGCTACTACAGTAGGAGAGCTGCTGTGCAGGATCTGACACCCAAGGCCAGGACAAGTTTCAGTGGGGCTTTTGACCTGCCACATTTATCTGTTGTAGCATGTAGCTAACTGAAGGTGGCTGGTTTGTTTCTGGTGTGATCAGAATCTGTCCACTAGGTACACTAGCTCAGGGACCTGTTGGAATGTGCAAGGTCAGCCACTGCCTGAGCTACAAGACAATCTGTGTATGGCTGTTATTTGTGCAGGGCTTGGAGGTGCCCAGGAGAGGCCAAACTGTGAACCAAAGCCAGCGGCTGCTAGTGCCAGGCCTGGAGTCACTGAGCAGGAGGCACAGGGCATGCAGGTGCCAGATGCTGCTTTTTAGACATATTTTAGTAAAGTCCAAGGCATGAGCCAAGAGAGGCCCTTTGTATAGAAAAGCCACTGAAAACAGCTTGGGTGGGCCCTAAATTTGGATGGGGCAGGATCTAAGAGGTTCACCAGGGTGGGGAAAACAGTGTAAGCCAAGTTGATTGAGTCTCAGACATGGAGCCCTCCTGCTGGCTGTGTAGGGGGAAGGTTCAGAAAAGGAACAATGGCCTCTGCCAGCATTTGTGTCTGCGAGAAAGCTGCCCCTCCAGCCATTGTCATAAAGCCAGACAATTCAGTTCTTCCTCTTGTGGCCCTGTTGCTTTTGGAGCTGCAGTACCAGCTTGGAACTCTGAGCCAGTGAGTCCAAGTAAGTCTCTGTGTGGGCCCTTTAAGAGGAATACCTGGGACTCGAAAAATCCTCTGTCTCACTCAGCCACAATCCCCATTGATTTTTACAGCCAGAAGTTATAGGGACTTCTCTTCCTGGCACTGGAACACTTGGCTTGGGTTTCTGATGTGGAGATGGGACCATTGATCCTTAACGGGCATCTCTGCAGAGATGTTCCTCCCAATTGTTAACTGCCACATGTGGGTGTGGTACCAGTCCATGCAGCCTCGCTACCCCTTCTACCAGTCTTGATGTGGCTTCTTTTTATTCTTAGTCAGAAGGCTTCTGTTTAGCTAAATTTTGGGCATTCCAAATGATGATTGCTCTGTAATTTTGATATGGTTGTAGGAGGTTCTGCATATCCGGTTTACCTACCACCTTGACTGAAACTCCCCTATGCATTTTTTTGCTTGTTTTCTTTGCTGATCTGTACACAGAAATTGTTTGAACCCCTACTCTGCTCCATATCAACCAGGTAATGTTGACTAGGGCCTTCAATCTTATTAAATTCAGTTTTCTCGTTTCTAAAATATGATGGACAAAAATGGTACCTCCCAATAGGATCTTTGTGAGAATTCACTTCATTTCTAGTTCATATTTTATATATACACTATATACACTTAGCACCTACTTGCACTTGATATGTACTCAGTAGACACTAGTTATTATCAGCTTCTGAAACCACCAAACTAAGATTATTTGTTAAATGTTTGAATAAACTTCTTTATGTGACAGGGAACCACTATGTACAAATCTATAATTTACTTAATGTAAAACCCTGTATAAAACAAATGACATGATTAATACACATATATTGCAGAGCATAGGAAAGTTGTCATTCAAATGGTTACTTTTAAAAAAGAAAAAGGAAAAAATACTCAGCAAAAATTCTACAAAAGCAAAGGGGAATTAAGTGTTGAGAACTAAAATGTCAATTAAATAATACAGTTATTTCATGAGACAATATGCTTAGCCTACACAAATTTATTGAGATATAAGCCTTATATAAACTCTATAATAGAGTTTAAATCAAGTTGGTGAAATAAGGCACACAGGAAAATATAAATAAGAACTTACTGAGTCAGTTGTGCTCACAAACCTTACTGAATATTAGCACTGCACAGCAATAATTGTGATAAAATTTGAACAGGGGAGATGCCATTATGGATTTACTACCAAAAATAGCTCTGGAGAGAACTTGGGGACTTGATTTGGACCTTGGAACCAGGTTAGGGTCAAATAAGAAGAAAAGGAGAAAGCTTGGAAGGAATGGGCACTAGGTATCCTGTTGAAGGGAGTAAAGATAGTTAAACACACACACACGGCACACATAAATAAAGCAGTCCAGTTTGAATAAAACATTCAGGTAAAACTCATTGACAACTTTGGAGAGCAGCATTGATCCAGATCCTAAGGGAGTAGTACTTCATTCTACAGACAACCACACTAAACAAGCATTTTGAAATGGAATAAGTGTCATCATGCACAGTTCTGAGTTGTACAATTCAGAGTTCTTTGATTAAAGTCATATTAAAATAAGCAAAAGAAAATATTGTAATTATACTCAGAATTCAAATATTGCAAGAGAAATTAAAGACAAATGAGCAGGATTTGTGCAGCCCAAGCTACAGGAGAGGTAGAAATTTCAGGGGAGTACTCATAACAGATGTGGTCTCCGGGTGCCTACTTTTGTTTTGAGTCTCTCTAATTAAGAAAACAGACTCCAACTAGTTCTTCTAACTTTATGACACTTTCTCACAATTCCAAATAGCTGAAGGGAATGTCTGATGAACCAAATATAACCTATGCGTTGACTTCCTGGCTACATCTGAGTGGCGAGTAGTAAGCTCTATGCCTTTATGGTGCAGTAGTAAAAGAAGGCACCCAGATTTCCACAGCATCATGATTACACACAGTGAGGCAGAGATAACCCTCCAACCAGAAATAGGGGGATGTATGTACAATCGATAGCTGAATACAAATAATAATAACCAAAAACCCACAACATAACAAAAACAACATTTTAGAGAACTAAAGTTTTGTAGTACTGTGCAAGAGCCATTGGATCAGAGAGGAACCAGATGCAGGTACAAACTTGTGCTATCCCAACTGTGCAGTGATAACGTTCTGGACTAAAGGACATGTGTACCCAGATGACTGACAGCTTCTTATTTCCATATACAGATTTCTAGCTCTCTACTGTGTGCCTGAACAAAATTCCTCTGCATTTTTAACTGTCCTTAATACGTGGTCTTTGTGATTCATATAAACTGAAATGGCAAATATAAAAGAGGAAGCAAGATGGATACATATGGAATACACAGTTGTAGAAAATATGTGTGCTAATCTGACCAACGTTTATGTTCTTTGTTTGGGTGAGGGCTGGTAAATTGTTTTAACTTTTTCTTTTTCTTTTCCTTCCTTTTATTTTTCTTCTGTGAGACAGAACATTAACAATTCAGATGCCCTTGTCTTCTCCTTATACTGTACATGTAACAAATCCAATTTCATCAGCATTAAAAGTGCTAATGAAAGATAAATGGTAGCTTTATAAAAGCCACCACTATTAGTAACATATAACAGAAAGGGCCATTGGCATTTTTTATGTCACCTAATTCAGTGCTTATAAGAAAAGGGAGAATTTATTAGACATTTGTAAATACTCAAGAAAGAAGGACATCTTTCATACATAAATCTAAAAATGATTTAGATTAAAAATACAATTTAAAACATATTTTTCTAGCAGTTAGCTGAAGCAGAAGTCGCCTGTTGGCTGAAGCTGATGGCTATCAGTCTCCCAGGCGCAGTGTGTACCAGCTGAAGTCTGTTAACAGGGAGACCAGCATATAAGGGCAACATGATAGTCAAAACAGGATGCAACCACAGTCTAAACAAGATGACATGAGCATTTGTGCAATTAACAGCATCAGCAAAAGGAAAGTTGTGTTTGGAACATTCTGCCAGGAATCCAAAAAAGGCAGAATGCTTATTTTGCCATAATGCTGTTAGGTTCTGGGAAATACTGCACCGACAGTTGTAGAGGACAGAACAGAAGCTGATGAACAAGTGAGAAGGGCGAAAACCTTCCCGTGGTAGCTGCTGTTGCAGGCACAGCCCACTTCAGACCTAAAATGCATTCCATGACTCATCTGCAACTGCAGGCAGAGACTGCCCTGTGGCTGCTAAGTTTGTGCGAGTCATTGTACTGGCTTTCCAACGTGCATTATTTGGTATCATTTTTAAAGCAAGTGTAAGTGGTGGTCTACATTATTAACCCTAGTTCACAGATGACAGAACCACAGAAAGTTTTGAAAATCAGTATAGTGGAATGGCCAAGAGTTGTGAGGTTACAGAAATCTACATTGAAATACCTGTTTTCTGTGCATGAACTCTAGGAATGGTAAGCAAACCACTTCGTTTTTCTAGACTTGATTGTTCTTTTTTTTAGATTTTATTTATTTATTTTTAGAAAATGGGGATAAAACGAGAGGGAGATGAAGCACTGATGTGTGACAGAAACATTGATTGGTTGCCGTTTCCATGTCTCCAACTGGAGACCTGGCCTGCAACCCAGGCACGTGCCCTGATTGGGAATCGCACTGGCCGCCCTTTGGTTCACAAGTTGGCGCTCAGTCCCCTGAACCACATCAGCCAGGGCATAGGTTCGATTATTCTTAAATACAGTATACATTTTGAACATATACAGGATACAATGAGATTATTGGTTTTCACACAGTGCTTGACCCAAAGTAGGTATTCAATAAATTGTGGAATCAATATTATTATTGCTGTTAGGATTAACATGGTGAAAATTAAAGGTACTTTATAAATATGTTCCTATTTATATAATTTTCACAGGAACTCTGATTATTAAGAGTAATAATAATTTGCCTGGCTGGTGCAGCTCAGTGGATTGAGCATGGCCTGGGAACCAAAGGGTCCCGGTTCAATTCCCAGTCGGGGCACATGCCTGGGTTGCTGGCCGGGTCCCCAGTGAGGGCCATGCGAGAGGCAACCATACCTTGCTGTTTCTCCCTCTCTTTCTCCCTCCCTTCTCCTCTCTCTAAAAATAAAATAAATAAAATATTTTTAAAAAAGAGTAATAATAATTTAAGCTAGTAATTGTAGGTGGCTAACCATGGTCAGACTGTGCTAAGGATCTTTCACTCATAATCTCATTCCTCAGTCCCAGCTCCAGATCAGTGAGTTATTAACCCCTGTAACTTAACTGCTCGAAGCACAGAGGCTCATGGAGGTTTTCATTATACAGGTTTTGCTTCAGAATTTCTAGTTTTCCAATTCATTCTTCATTCTACTAGTTCGACCTTTCCATAGATTTACAAATAATAAAAATAAACAACAAAGTTTACCACTAATCTAACAAACCAGAGTGTGAGTCAGTCTGTGGCATTCCATTTGAGCCACATAGATGTATCTTAAAATTAGTTTTATTTATTTTTTTAAGTTTCATGAATCAGAGCCTTTGCTTTCAATTTTGTCTTCAGTGATGATTTGTTAACCATTGTATTTTTAACTATATATATATAGTATTCATTAAAATCAGGTGCTAATCAAAATCTGCTCTTGGAAGACTTTGAGAGGTACTGTATGACTCAGAGTACTGGTGTATCTACAGTGTATTACCTTGTGGCTATAGTAAATATTTTATGAGTATTAATGAGAAATTTAGAGCATTGGAATCCCATGACAGGAATATAGGGGCACTGGCCTCCATGATTGGTGCCATTTTCCTTAGCTACTTATTGAGAACACAGTAATAATTCCCATCATATTATATCTGTATTCTTACTGAGTTATTCAAATTTTCAAGATTTTTTCAGCAAAGCATTTGTGACAGTTTAAAGGTTGGTGAACTATCCTCCTCTATTAATTCCAGACAGCATATGGTGGCTTATTACAAATGTAGAATCTGGAGTCCCAACCCAGACCCGCTGAATTTAAATCTGAATTTTTACAAGATCCCCAAGTGGCATGTGTGCACATTGTCTATGTAGTATTGTTCTAGAAACCACAAGTAATAAAACTCTATGATTTTGCCGGTCAGTTTTTTTCTTTCTGGTGAGAATAAAAGAAGATTTAGACTGACTTTATCTTATAGTAAGAAAAGTTGGACTGTAGGAGAAAAAAGAGCTTGATAACATTTTGGATGCAAAAAATAACGTGGAATTATTGAATTGTATCATTTTTAAATAGTAGAGTTTTAAGTTAATGGGTTTAGGTTATTTTATTGATTTAGTGATATTAATTTCCTTAGAAGCATTCTTGTTCTGTGTTGCAAAAGGACTTTAACATTTTTTTGTTTGTTTCTTTGTTTGTTCCCCAATACATATTATTTGAAAATATAGTATGTTTGTTTGGGATTAAAATGCTTCTATCAACATTGTTTGCAATTGAATAAATATGACTTAGTTTCAATGCAACTATTATGAATGACAGTATAATCTATTGGGAATATAATAGGTTTTTCCAATCTTCCTGAACAGATTTCACATTATAAAGCAATAGAAATACAAATTCTTCTTAATCACTGAGCGTTTCACACCAATACATTAGAATATATAGGAAGATCTATGTAAGTAGAAAATCACATATGCAAAGTAAGCTACTTATTCAGAAGAACCAGTTTCTCACATCAAGGCTGTGGGTTGCATTACCATGAAGCAGTAGTAAGTGAAAACCATTAAATTAAAAAAAAAACACAATAAAGATTAAATTAAAAATTAAAATGAAGAAAGGTACTTAAATCACCAAAGTATCTAATTTAACATTGCATACTGAAGACTCTGGCTTTTTCTCAGTGGGTTTTCTCTGAGTCTCATTTCAACCCTGACCCCATCAAAACTTTTTCCCATAAGTTTTGTATTCAAAATAGAATTTTGAGTTTCCATTTGCATATACTTTACAATTTCAAAGTGATCTGTGTTTCTGAAAAGCAGAAGTTGCTATCGATTTGTATAGGATTCTATTTTTCTCATTTAGCATTCAGTCTACAGGTTTGCCCTTCTCACTGTGGTCTCCTTCTGCCTAAGATTCAAGGAGAAACAAAAACCAAGTCTCCATACTCTGGCAAAATAGAGATTTATTTATGGCATTAGAAAAACCAACAGAGTAGTACTTTCAGGCTAGTAAAAACAATGAATTGGGAATAGCAAATTTAAAATTAGAAGGGGAAAAAAAAGATGAACTACTAAACCAGGAAGGCACTCTGAAATACCTGTTCTCAGCCTGGGCCATATCCGAACCCCCTCAGATTGATGACAGTTTAGTCACCTTCCTCTCTTTGAAACTTTCAAAACCAGCGATTCCATAGGCTGCAAGAACCTAGTAACCTTGGCTTGAAATAGGAGTTAAATCTCTAGTACCATAGTTAACAAAATACAATTTTTGATTAATCACCAGTTTAAAAATGCTTCTTTCTCATATGTGTTCTAGAAATGTTAGTATTACTTTTTGGTTAAAAATGTTATTTTTAATTCAAATGCAATTGAAGATCTAATAGAGTATGTTATCTATGTTCTTAAAAATTTTAAACCCTCTAAAAATTCCACAAATCTGAATAAACAATATGTATTTTGAGAGATTGTTGCTTTTATAAAAATTATTTTCAACAATTAACATTAATGTAGTGATTTAAAATTCACTATGTATTTTTATTCATAAATCATACCATTTTTAAATTTCACTGAACAAGATACTGTTAACATCATCTTTAAAATGAAATTCAGAGATTTGGCATGGTTTAGCCCAAGACTTAGAGTTAGTGAGTGTAGAACCTGGATTCAACTCCAAGTCTTCTGTTTCGAATCCTTTGTCCACTGCACCACACTCTTACTACCCCATTCGAGTAACTAAGTTGCTTGCTCCCTTTAAACAAGGTGGTACTGTGTGTACCCATATTGACTTTTTAATTCCTTTCTCTATGATGTTTCAAATTGTCTTTAATCATGTCTGTTATGCATAGACAGCTTTTCCTCACTTTTATATTCCCTTATATTTTTTCAATCAATGAAGCAACCTTTATTTGTTCTTCTTGAATATTATAATTAACTGTGAAAACTTGTGGAATTTCCTAAGGTTATTTTCTATTCCCATTCTTTTTCTCTGAAGTGCTAGAGATGTCACTCTCTACAAATTATCTGCAAAATTAATGGTCATGTTCACGATTCAATCATCAAAGTCACTGATTAAAATGCTCAGCAATAGGTCTGGAACCAACCACTGCAGAACATTACTTATGTCACCTGAACTTGGCAATGGCCCATCAAATGCAACTCATTGACTATAATCTTATAGCTCAGTGCTGTGACCTAATGGTGGTTGAAACAAGACAATATATCCCAATTTATTGATGACTTTTGGCATGATGTACAGATCTAAAACCTTTATTAAATAAAATTGTATAGGATCCACTGCTTGCTTTCAATTGGACACATTTGTCATTCTATCATAGATGCAATCAATCTTTTTTAAGTATATTTTATTGATTATACTATTACAGTTGTCCCAGTTTTTTTCCCCTTTATCCCCTTTATCTTACACCACCCCACCCTCCAGAATCACCCCTCCTTAATTAACGCCCATGGGTTGTGCATGTAAGTTCTTTGGCTCCACTATTTCCTAGACTATTCTTAACCTCTCCCTGTTTATTTTAGGCCTGCCAATTTTGCTTCTTATTCCCTGTAACTCTACCCCATTCTCCTCCTCCCCCTCTCCACTGATAACCCTCCATGTGATCTCCATTTCTGTGATTCTCTTCCTATTCTGTTTGCTTAGTTTTTGTTTTTTTATGTTCAGTTGTAAATAGTTGTGAGTTTGTTGTCATTTTATTGTTCATAGTTTTTTATCTTCTATTAGATAAGTCCCTTTAACATTTCATATAATAAGGGCTTGGTGATGATCCTTTAACTTGACCTTATCTGGGAAGCACTGTATCTGCCCTTCCGTTCTAAATGACAGCTTTACTGGATAGAGTAATCTTGGATGTAGGTCCTTGCCTTTCGTGACTTCAAATACTTCTTTCCAGCTCCTTCTTGCCTATAAGGTTTCTACTGATGCCTCCATCTTAGATACAATCAAGCTTTAAGGACATAGTATATACACCTTACTGGGGATTTGGGAATTAACAAAGTAGCTATTCTTCTATACTAATAATTAATAGAATAGTCCTTATTTTGCACATTGCTGGGTCTTACAAGAAGTGTTCTACATAGATTGTTCATAGTCTGTTACAATGAACATAATCTTCTGCCCAAATTTCACTATGCAAATATTCTTACCATTTGTACTAGCTGAATTAAGTTTGTAATGTACGTATGGTAAGCACCTTAACATACTTAGAAATCTAAAAAGCCAAAAGATGAGTGGATTTTCTGTTTCTTGTGTATCATTTGGAGATTCAAAAGTTCCTCCTTTGTATCTCTAAATAACAGTCTGAAGAGTAAATACCTCAATTTACTATTAATGCTGGTGCCTTGTTATTTTCAATATTCAATTCTGTTGTCAGGGCCACACGTGGTTTTGGGAAACCGTTCCTCTTTATATGTTTACCTTTCCCTGGCCCTTCTGAAACCATACACACTAGAATATCCCACATGCTTAAACTCACTACACTATTTGTGGATTTTATATTTTTTTAATATTTTAATACAAAAGCTGAAATTCGTTTTCTACATTTTTCTTGTCAATACACTAACTGACAAAGAGAATCTGTCTATATCCTTCTCTCAGTGATCACTGCAGTCAGCTTTTGACCAATGCTAATCTGTTTCTGTAAATTAGTTCAGAAGCTGGCTGACCTTGTGATTCACATCTTTCCTGGAACTTAATTAAATAATTGAACAACAATCAACTTATTGATGCTCAGTGGCCCCTCAAGCTGGGAATGTCAATATTAATTCTTCTTTACAGAAGCAAATTCAGGGTTAATTTAGAGATATTGGTCTGCTTTGTTAAATATGCCAAATGCACGTTTGTTTGTGCCTACTTGGTTCATTTGCTACTATACAAGGGTTTATTTGTTTTGTTCGTTTGTTTGTTTTCCCACATATCATTCTCTTGGTTAGAAGAATCCACATGACATACCCGACTCCTTTTACACTTTCAGTAGCAGAAAAATAACACTTAAATACATTTGTAATAATTTCCAGAAGTAGTTACATGAAGAATAATGATATCTAATCTCTCTTGAAAATAAGTGAACATTTTAAAAATAAATAATAGTTATCATGTTTGAATGGCGTAGGGCAGTGCCGACCCCAGGCTGTGCCAGATCAGCTGTCAGAACTGCTCGGTCGGCCAGGCTTGAATCCGTTACCTTGCCTCTATGTAGGGTCCTCATTTTTCTCCTTCTGAAACTACATGTTATCAACACCCTAGAATTATCAAGCTCAGGGAAATATACAGGGGACTAATCAATACACCAGAGGGATAGATCATTAATTTTAATGAGAGACAACTGGTAAGGAGATCACTTACGTGTATTTGAAGATCAACACATTTCTATGTTAGAAAGTGATACCGAAAAAAAAGTTTTTACAAGAAATCTATGGAAGTGAGCATAGACAAGGAAGCCAGGAATTTAAACAGTTTTAAAAGTCGTCCTCAGATAAAAGAGCGATAGACACTGTCTGACCTTTGCCAACATGACTGAGTATTCTCTCTGGCAACCTCAACTCTCTCAACATTGTTCAAGGCTGGATACTACCTTTTTCTTCAGAATATTCTCCTTTGATCATCTTTTGATGACTTCTTCATTAAGACAACTAGATACAGTTATCTGTGCAGAGGTTCCAAACTCCCTGTCCACATTGTCACAAAGCTTTTTTTTTTATGTAGTAACATGGTGTAAGAATGCATTTTCTTCTTTCTTAGAAAAAAAGTTGTACTTTATTCTGAGATTTTTATATATTTTTTTTACTTTTTTAGTATTAACTATTCTTTCAGTTGTAAAACTACGATGAGATGACATGACAAAATATTTTTAATAATAATCATTAACAAAAAATTGGAAGCTGTTCAATGGTCCTAGAATTAAGGACAGAAATTAATTGCACTAAAGATCTCAAATCTAGAGACTACCAACAATCTACAGTAAAGCAGCACCCCATCTCTTGGCCCATGCTTTTTGTTCCAGAAGCAGTTTGATCACATACTTATGACATATTACACAGGTGAGGTGCTCATCCAGATAAATCTTATGTTGAGTTAAATTAGTTATGAGTTCTGGGATGCCGCATGCTCTTTGCTAAGCAGTGGCAAGAGTGTGGCAAATACTCTTTGGTAAATGACACCACTACGTATTTAAAAACAGGGTGGACAGAGGGCCACTTGGTGTATAACTTTTACAATTTGTGCTGTAAATAATTCCTCCATGATGGATTTCCAGCTACCAAGGGAAAATCTCTTCACTGATCATTGAATTGAGAAGAGAGCACATCATCATGAGCTGAGCAAGCTGAGCTGGTACAGGCTTCAGCAGACCTATGAACCTCACGGTTACAGCTTTATTAGAAGCATGTCAACATTTTCCATTTTGTAACAAGCATTGATATTGGACTTAAAATATGAAAAGGATCCAATGTAAACAAATTAAAGAAAAATTATAGAAAGTTATTTTAATTGTTACATTACACCACATTTTTACCCAATTTTCAAGCCATTTCCTAAATGACTATGCCTAAGGCAGTAAAATTTGGACAAAGATATTTACTGTTTTATTATTTTCTGGTTAGGTAAATGACACTGTAATGTAGACATTAGATATGCTCTGCAGACATTAATTTCCCAGCAGGGAAATAATTTAGAAACTTGTTCTAATGTCAAGGAAATAGCTTGTCTTATGCATCATGTCTAATATACCTTGTGGGTGCCCAGTGTGCATTGTGCGTGGTGATAGCAAGCCTTGGAATCTCTTATTCGGAAAAAGAAATTTAAGAGGAGAAGTAGTATATTTTCCTTTCCAGGTATATGTGTTTTCCAAAGCCCTGATTTTCTTTCATGGCCACATTCTTGCAAGCTTCAGAACACCAGTAATTTTGCTGGTTTTTAAAAAATTTTTCTTTGAATTTATTGATATGAAAAAATTTTTAAGTGAGAAAGGTCATTCAAAAGCAACTAGTGAACAGTGCATAAGAGGAAACAGAGTCCTCAGGCTTACATACTCAGCTTTCAAAACCCAAAGTGATTCCAGAAGGAAAGCCTGCCACATTAAAAATAATAGAAATATGTTAAATTATAAATGCATATTTGAAAATGTCAATTTACATGTTGTTGTTTTCAAGAGAAAAACACACTAGAACCTATTTGTGTTTGAATATGACTTTATGATAATAAATAATATATGTAGCATAGTATTATGGTGAAGAATAATGAGTTAATGCATAGAAATCATTTCGAAGCTGGTAGTTGACACTCAATTAGTACTTACTATTAAGAGTAATAGGTGCCGTATATCAAAATATTTTGTTGTTTCTAATGTATTATGTTGCAAATATTGTTATAGCAATAATTTGGAAGCCACCTTTTTTCTGCGCTGGGTGCTGGGCTAGCTCCTGAGATACAAAGATAAGTACAGTTGGCTCTTCATATCACGAGTTCTGCATCTGCAGTTTCAACCAACTGTAGATCACAAATACTTTTTAAAGGATTTTTTAAGACTTTATTTTTATACAGAGAGTAAGACAAGGAGAAAGAGAGGGAGAGAAACATCAATGTGTGGTTGCCTCTCAGGTGCCCCTACTAGGGACCTGGCCCACAACCCAGGCATGTGCCCTGACTGGGAACCAAACCAGTAACCCTTTGGTTCTCAGCCCACACTCAACCCACTGAGCTACACCAGCCAGGGCTCAAAAATATTTTTAAGATAAAAAAATGTTAGATTGTTGCTGATGTGTACTACGCAATTTGGCCTATGATGATTGCCTCTGGACTGAATTTGTTCAGACTTTTTTTCTTGTATTTATTCCCTCAACAATACAGTATAACAACTATTTATATAGCATTTACATTGTATTAGGTGTAATAAGTAATCTAGATATTATTAAAAGTATACAAAATTATGTGCATGGGTTATATGCATATATTATGCCATTTTATATAAAAGATGAGCAGCCATGAATTTTGGTACCCATGGGATTCCCTCTCAGATACTGAAGAACAACTATATTTTATCTATTTTTAAAAGACATTAGTCCATCAAGACTTTATGACTAAAAAACATTAAAAGTACTCTATTTCATCTTATTTTTGAAGCTACATAACATTTTCCTATTACATATATTCAATAAAAAAATTAATTAAGCAACTACCATAGCTTAACACTATGCGAAGTGCTAAGCAGGGCAGCAGCTGGAAAAGCCCCACCCCCATCCCTTGCCTCATTATTGGGCTCTGCTGACTTCCGCATGCCTGTAAAGTAATGGAAGATGACATATGTACTAGCTCTCTCACTTGATACCACACTCTCCAAACTGGATAACTCTGAAGTACACATGTTTAAGTTGTATCCCATAAATTTTCTCACGAAACTAAGTTCCGAGGCCCACAGTGTGTGTCTTAACGATGCTCTTTCTTGCTATCTAGCCTTCCCTACAGCACTCCTCTAGTGCTGTTCTGCCCGCCTCACAAGTAAACTGTGTTCTAATCTGGACCTCCGGGTCTGCTTCCAGGTAACTGGCTTACAATTTCATAGGGTGATCATGCACAGAAGTTAGAGAAAGATTTTTAAAATTACCCTTAATTGTAGGGTATTACAGGGAAAATACTGCCCTGAGAATAAAGGCACCTGAACTCTAGTCCTTGCTTCTTTACATATTTGCCCAGAAATAAGGACACATGTCTTCCCTGGACTCAGCTGTCTCTTATGTGGATGGCTAAGTGATCCAGAGTCTTTTCCAATGCTAACTTCATGATAATGTGTATAAATACCTGGAATGTTTGCTTCCCTATATAATTTGCAGCATTTTGAAAATAAAAGTTTGAGTGTAGGTAGATATTTCTTAGGAACCTGAGACCTCTGTGTATATAGGTATCCACTTATTCATTCATTCAGCAAAATTTATTAAATATCTGCTCCACGTGTAGCACTGTAGAGTTACATTGTCCAAGTGGCCACCACTAGCTACATATGACTAACTCTGAATTTGAATTAACTGAAATTAAGTAAAAGTGAAAATTCAATTGTTCGGTCCCTCTAACTGCATCTCAAGTTCTCAATGATAGCAGTGTGTGTCTGGTGGTGACTCTACTGGATGGCACAATTGTAGACTCTTCCTACCACTGAAGACAATTAGATTGGACAGAGCTGCTCTGAACCATAAAGTATTAAATCAGACAGCTAGCCTTCAAGAGATAATATCTAAAACATTTAGTAAAATGTTAATAAGTACTTGCATATGGTTATACAAAGTGGATATTTACAACTACATACTTTGAAGCATTTAGATATAAGTTTTTAAGGAACACTTCATGGTAGATTGAGAGTCTGCAGGTTAGGAGAGTAGACTGTTACAGACATTACAAGCATTTAAATACACACAGGTCAGGGAAGTTGGGAACATTGATTAGACTTAATGGGGAAAAAGAAAAACAATATGCAGATGGTAAAATTATAGAATAATCAAATGATACTCCTTAAAATAAAATCTTTACAACCACTATATTTAAAGCTCTTTATATAGAGTGATTGTAAAAATATATAGATGAAAATTACAAAAATGATTGAAAGTTTGATACATATTAATTTTTCTTACTTGATGCAAACTATTTAGAATAATAAAGTAGAGCAATTTTGAAAAAAATCTACCTTTGTATTAAGCTTCATAGTTTTGTCATGCATACCTTTCCTATTTGTGCCCACCACAATATCAAGCACTAACATATACCTTTTAAATGAATTTATGGCTAATCAGCACCATTTTAGTCTTGTGATCTTTTTCTTAATAAAATATAAGGTGATTTAAAACATTCCTTTGATGTTCAATACAGGTTAGTAGTAATTACACGGGTTAATTTCCTTGGTTCCATTTAAAAATGCCCACGCCATTCTATGACCTTGAGCAAAACAAGTGAATCCCTCTTCACCTCAATTTCCTCATCTGTAAACGAGTTAACAGGATCTACCTCATGAGGCGACTGTAAGTAGTTAAACAATCTATAAACACTTAGAAGAGTGACACATATTAAATTCTCTTTAAAGGTTTGCGAATAATGTTGTCGTTCCTATTGTTTTCAGATACTCCTTAAGGCAGCCGAGATCTAAAAATAAAACCTGAGTTAAGATTTTCATCTATATAATTAGATGAGCCAGCAAAACTGTTATTGCTAATGAGTGAATACGTCTCTTTGTTTCTCCAAATGGGACGCATTAAAAAGTACTTCATTTTACTTATTAGCTACCTTCTTTAAAAACCTGAAGAACATATTTTGGTAAGTGCTTTGATATTCTAAGTAGGTATTAGAGAATATTCTTCCTCATCCTACACTGTGAATATGAATTTCATAGCTTCATCTTTCTGCATTTTTAATTAAAGGTAAAGCATATTTGTTACCCAGATATTAAAGTGCTGAATCTAAGACCCTGAGCCACTTACACCTAAATTCTGACCTCTTAATAGTAGAGGTTTTACTGCTTTGTCTAACAAGGGTCTCTGTATGTTCTAGATGTGTGGTAATTATGTTGATTTGCCTAGGAGTGCTGTTAAGGTCATGATGGCATCTCAAGAGTAATGGCTGCTTAAGAGTTGTTGAATATTTAATTTGTCAGAAGATGTCAAAGGAAATATATGTTATGCTACATTTTAAGAGAGAAAAAATGAGAAGTTCAAACAAATCCATAAAATTAACTGATGGAAACCTCCAAATACACAACCTCAATCCAAAAGACAGTGACACCATTCTGATATTTATGGAGTGATTAAATACCTTCATTTTGTAGTACTACAAAATTTACATTAGCAAATACATATTATGTATTCTGACTGTGTAATTATTAACTGGAGTTGTATCTACTATTTTTTAAAAGTGTCATGATTATTAAAAATAAAATACTAAAAGAAAATCTGTATACTTCTACAATAAATACATTGTTAGCTGTTTCCTGGGAAATATATACATAGTTACTTAGACAACTTAAATTAATTAAGGAATCGTGTGGATTCAAAGAGGTAGTATATTGGAGACTATTTGTTGGCAATACTATTTATTTTTGAATTGATGCCTGTATTAAAATTTATGTCTTAAAATAACATCAGGTTTCATCATACCTTTGAAACTAGTATCAATTAATTTTTTTAAAAACATAACCTACATATTGTTACTCTTTAATGTTGGTAACATAAAATTGTTTTAATATTTAGTTTTTTCCCCTCAAGCTAATACGTTACAGTGTTTTCCATGATGATGGAAATGCTACACAGATACAAAATGACCAAAAAGGAGTGGGTAAAATGACACATGGGACTCTAAAAGTATTGTTTTTTAAGAGTTACTGGGGTTTAGATTGTGAATGCAAACTTCAATCTAAAACATATATTTATGTTTAACTCTTCTTCAAAGTGATTTTTAGTCTTTGTACATGATATGAGAATGAGAATAAAAAAAGAGTGATTCCAGCAAAGATGGAGGCATAGGTAGAACTTCTTCACTTCCTTGCACAACCAAAAGAAGAATAACAACAAATTTAAAAACAAAACAAAACAAAACAACAAAAAAACCCCACCAGAACTGCCAGAGGAATCAAACTGCATGGAAGTCCAACAACCAAGGAGTTAAAGAAAAAACACTCATCCAGACTGCCATGCCAAGACAAAGAAATATGGTCTGAATGAAAGAACAGATCAAAGCTCCAGAAAAAAAAGCTAAATGATGAGGAGA
Organism: Micronycteris hirsuta; assembly: GCA_004026765.1. NCBI lineage: Eukaryota > Metazoa > Chordata > Mammalia > Chiroptera > Phyllostomidae > Micronycteris > Micronycteris hirsuta. The sequence continues at coordinate 57,554 of PVJI01008332.1, forward strand.
TAGACAACCTAGCTGATGCAGAGTTCAAAACAGTGGTAATCAGGATGCTCACAGAATTGACTGAGCTCGATCACAAAATGAAGGAAGAAATGAAGGCTACACAAAGTGAAATAAAGCAAAATATACAGGGAACAATCAATGAAGGGAAGGAAACAGGGTCTCAAATCAATGATTTGGAACAAAAAGAAGAAAGAAACATTTAACCCAGAGCAGAATGAAGAAACAAGAATGCGAAAAAAAAAAAAATGAGGAGAGGCTTAGGAAACTCTGGGACAACACTAAATGTTCCAATATCCAAATCATAGGGGTGCCAGAGGAGAAGAGGAAGAACGAGATATTGAAAACTTATTTGAAAACATAATGAAGGAAAGCTCCCCAAGTCTAGCAAAGGAAATAGACATGCAAGTCTATGAAGCTCAGAGAGTCCCAAAGAAATTGGATCCAAGAAGAAACACACCAAGACACACCATAATTAATTAAGGTTACCCAAGATTAAAGATAAGGAGAGAGTTCTAAAAGCAGCAAGAGGAAAGGAGAGAGTTACCTACAAAGGAGTGCCCATAAGACTGTCAGGTGATTTCTCAAAAGAAACCTTATAGGCAAGAAGGGGTTAGAAAGAAGTATATGAAGTCATGAAAAGCAAGGACCTACATCCAAGATGACTATATCCAGCAAAGCTGTCATTTAGAATGGAAGGGAAGATAAAGTGCTTCCCAGACAAGGTAAAGTTAAAAGAGTTCATCATCATCAGGCCCTTGTTATATGAAATGTTAAAGGGACTTATCTAAGAAGTCCCTTTTGATTTTCTTATCTAAGAAGATCAAAAACTATGAACAGTAAAATGACAGTAAACTCACAACTATCAACAACTGAACTTAAAAAACAAAATAGAAACTAAGCAAACAGCTAGAAGAGTAACAGAACCACAGAAATGGAGATTATATAGAGAGTATCAGTTGGGAGGGTGAGGGGGAGAATGGGGGAAATAGTACAGAGTATAAGAAGCATAATTTGTAGGTACAAAATAGACAAGGGGAAGGGGAGGTTAAGAATAGAATAGGAAATGGAGAAGCCAAAGAACTTCTATATATGACCCATGGACACGAACTAAGGAGTTGAGGGGAATGCTGTAGGGTGTGGATGGGGGGTTCAGGGCAGAAGGGGATAAAGGGTAGAAAAGAAATTGGGAAAACTACAATAGTATCATCAATAAGATAAACTTAAAAAAGGAGACAATGAAAATAAACAATACTTAATGTCTATAGTTATTTAATTATTTGAATAAGGGATTATTGTCCCAAGATTCATGGACTGGGAGTGAATGAAATAAATAAATTCCCTAGATTTTTTGCTAATTTTTGGCTGTGTACTTGTATGCTATTTTGTGAAAAGAGAGCTTTTAACATTAATCAAAATTTAAAAGTATAACATTAACCACAAAAAATTAAGATCTATATCTATCTATATATTGGCTTTAAACCTAAATAATAAAAGGCCACTTAAGGAATATCCCCTGACCGTACCTAGTATACAACACACTACCTTTTAGGATATGGTCATTTAGTGTGTGTGTGAGTGTGTGTGTGTGTGTGTGTGTGTGTGTGTACCCAGACATTTTATGATGTGACATACATTAGGAAATGAATTATTTGCAATTAAATTATTATTTAAATTTATTGACCTGGTACAATTACATGATAAATATATTTTAAAATGCAAAAAGATTTAGAACAAAAAGTATGGTTTTTCCACCCCAGACACCTAGTGAAGAAAATCATTGATTTGAGACCCTTGAGTATTCTGGATGATACATGGTCTTTCTCTTTCTATGTCTCCCTCTTGCTCTCTCATATTAAAATTATAACATATTATACATATAATTTTGTGCCTTGCTTTATAATTTGAAAATACACTTGGAAAGGTCAGTCCACATCAGTACATATAGAACCAATCTCTTTCTTTTAAGGTATGCAAGTAATCCACAGTATGTGTGAACTATGATTTATTTAACCTGTTCCCTATTAATAGTCATTTAGATTGCTTTCAATCATTTGCTGCTGCAAACTATGATGAGATAAAACTTTTGAACATAGTAAACTTTTATAGGTTAAATTTCTGAAGTAAATTTGGTGGTTTAAATTATGCATATATTTTAATTTTTCATACGTTAGCAAATTATTCTCCATAGACAAACTAATTTACAGTCTCGCCAACAATGCATGAATGTGATAATGCAAACTTTTGGGACTCAGCAACATTTACTGTGCTTTTGTCGGTCAGACCCAGTGGCTTGGGTCACATGCAGCTGAAACTTCGAGTTTAGCTCCTGGGCTTTGTTGAGGAACTGAGGGCTTCCTGTTTCAGGTCGATACAGGTCTCTCCCAAGGCCTGACATTGCAGAAAAATGCAATGGCTGCTGTGCCAAATATTTAGTTGAAATTTTGTCATTGTTGGGTACAATATAACCCAATTCTTCTTGGCCTGATAGTTCTATGACTATTCAATAATTTAATAGAAATGTTCATTGGTGTTAAATGTATATTTATTTAAATTATAAAATAAAAGTGAAAAGTATCCTTTATATCTATTTTTAAATATCAAATATAATAGGCATGTGGAGTTTAAAAGGTAAGCCAAAAAAAGTCTGATATTAATAAGAACCAAATTGTGTATGAGAAAAGAATCCGATATTCAAAGTGCAGGGTTTTTACTGCTTCTGTGCGTTCTTTCCTTGCCTGTAAATGAAAGGACTGGATTGCTCCAGGAAATGTTATGTTTTTGTAGCATTCCAACCCTGGTAGTAATCAGGAAGCACTAAAAGTGCTCATGGAAACTGTATTCCACAAATTAACTGAAATCCACACATGGTTAAATAAGTAACCTAACTTGCCTAAGCAAACATTTTATATGGCTTCTCATTACCAAACTTTCCAAACAAATTCATTGAATAGTTTGTTATCATTCATTTAACTTATACACTCAAATTTAATCAAAATCTTTTCTTTAAGGCCATGCAATCCAATGTGGGTGGATGTTGGTGTAAACGGTGAAGGGATGGGCAGACGTTGTAAGGTGGATTGAGACTGTTAATGAGTGTTCTTACACTTGGCTTTGCCATGACAAGGTGAGCAATGCTCGGCTTCACTGTTCTCCATAGTCCAGGAGAGGGGCTGCCAGAGCAGACTGCGTTCACAGACCTTTGCAATCTGCACGGATAAAACAAACGCTTTCACAATATAAAAGAAATAGGTCCTTTTTGATAGGATTGCATAATTCCAATATCACCATCCATCTGTGTATATATTTTTTCTTTTAGCTTATGTTAATAGCTTTATTTGGCAACTTAATGTTTTCCTTTTTCCTGCTAACAGCAGGTGAAGGAATTCATAAATCTGCCACGAACAGTTGCCAATGAATATTCATATCTAGGATGTCTGATTGCAGCAGTTTGGCATTTTTATTTGATTTCCATCAAGAAAAGAAATGCTTTGTTATTTAATTCATCATGCATTGTAATCGGTCTCTGCACATTATACCACTGGTTAAGTTATTGTAATTGTCACTATCAAGCAACCAATTTAAATATAAAAATATTTAATATGATCCAGAAAAAAGTGACTAAGAATTAATCTCCCAGACTTGTTGTGAACAGTGTATGTTTGTATTTTTGGGTGATTAGTAAAAAAATATATATATCCACACTGAATTCTCTTTCCAATACTGAATGTATGTTCCATGGCATGCACTGGTCTCCCCTGGGGATAAGATGATCAGGTCTTTGTTGACATAGGAGCCCCATAAGCTGACAATGAAAGCTCAATGAAATATATTTCATAAAAACCTTGTTATATGAATAAAAAGACATAATTTGTTCAACCAGAGCCAACAGAGTTTCGGTACAATTTTAGTGGATATTTGTGGTTATCTACCAAACGGCAAGGCATTCACAGCAGCAAGATGAATCTTCTTATTAATTGAAATCTGCCTTTTGGTTGTTCAATCTTTCAATCCTTCACTACAATCCTTCTTAACATAAGGTTACATAAGAATCATCTAGAAAGCCCGCTAAAATAGGTTCCTGAGCCATATCCCTAGAAATTCTTATTTAGTATAGCTGGAGTGTTTGTCTAACAGTTTTCGTTTTAACAAGGCCTTGGGCGGTGATGGCGATGATGCTCCTCTACCACACAGCATTTAAATACTTTACAGAGCAGGTTATCTATTGGTCATCTGTAAAATATGCACACGTCTTCCAGATGAAAACACAGTGCAGCAAATCATTAAGAAGCCTGTACTGGCAGACAGATTGCAGGAATTATGTGGGAGAGCAGGGTTCAGAACAAAAGACACATTCAATAACCCAACAGAGGAAGAGTTTTCTCTAACTGTGGTTCTGCATGGTTTGCATATGGTATATATTATATGCAAGGAGTTAAACACTAAGCAAGAATTTATTCTTTTAAATCCTCTTATGAAGTAGAATCTGCATTCCCCAGCTCCACTTTTTTACTGAAAAATTAAATGCAATGTAACAGTAAATTAATGCACATCTATTCTTAATTATCTGTAAATAAAATACAGGTACAAAATATCTAGCAGTTTAGAAGAGAAAACCATGGCCACACTCCAATGTACAGTGATGTGTTGCAGAATTATGCACCTGAAACCTGTATAATTTTAACCACTGTCACCCCAATAAATTCAATAGAAAGAAAAAGAAAATAAAACCATGGTATTTAGAAGGCATTTCCCTAGTCTGTTATTGAACTCAATGGATTTATATTTACTTGCAATTTATGAAATGCTGATCTCTGGGTTTTGTAAAGAGAGCACATTTTCTTGAAATGTTTTTCTTTTATTTTCATACATCTTCACTACTGGAAACAATGTCACTGGCCGTCTGGGTTTCAGCACTGAGAGTGAACAAACGTCTGTGTTATTTTAACGTGGTCATGATGGTGGTGGTTCTCTCTGAGCAATCATTGTTTTCCCAAGACTTTGTGAGAGACACAGACTCCCTAACTTACTTCCTCCACATCACTCTCATTCTCTTCCAAACATTTCAACTTTTCTGGCAGGGCTCTTTCTAAAACACAAATATGATCGTTCAACTCATTATCTTAATTAAAATCTTTTGACAGCTTCCCATTACTTTCAGCATAAAATGAACATTTTCTTAGCTTCGTTTGCAAGGCCCCTCATAATTTGACCCAGGCTACCTCGTCAGTTTTATAACTAAACCTTTTACTTCAGCCCTAAGAAACAATTTATGATTCCTTTAAAATGCCATGTGTTCTTAAGCTAAAATTCCTGTGCCTAAAATGTCTTCAACCCCTAATGTTCCCACTTAATTCCTATATGCTTTATTTTAATATTTTTTCTATTTTTCATTTACAGTTGATATACAGTATTATATTAGTTTCAGGTGGACAGCATCCTATTTGTCTTTAAAAACTCAGTTCATTTCTCCACTCCTTTGGAAATGTCCCTTTGTGTCTCCAGTCTCTGTTAAGTGCCTGCTGTCAAGATCCCCATCACATCCTCACATCCTGCCAGCATAGCACGAGCTGCCCTTGTGCATCTGCTTCACTGTAAGTCTTAAGCTCCCGAAGAACAGAGCTGTGCCATTTATATTAATATTTATCAGAATGCCAACATATGACAGAAACTCAACCATTAATTTTTAATCCTGACTAATGAGAATTAAAACTTGATATCTAAAGCCAATTGTAGAGGAACTGCTGAGAACTATTGTAGTGTTTTGAATGGGAAAGGGACATGGAACAAACAAGGATTTAGAAAAATTATGAGACTATATTGAAGCTGTTGTCATAATTGAGATGTGGGATGAGGAAGGTCCACCTTTGTGTGTTGTTAGTATTGGTGAAGCAGTGAGAGAATGAAAAATAAGAAAACACTATAAGCAATTATATAGAAGAATCCATGGTGTAAGGGAGGTTCTGAGACCCACATTTTGAATATGGGTGTCAGTTGCAAAAAATTGGGGGTTTGAGTCCATGAGCAGTGAACATCTATTGACGTTGTCAGGTGGAGAGCAAAGGGAGAAGTCAGAGAGTGAAGGACTGCTGTTGAGAACCCAGAGAAAAGAGGTGCTGACCAAAGGGTGTAAGACTCAAAAATAGAAAGTCCAATATTATAAAGATGGAATATCCAAAACTTACATCTTTGTCTCCAGTATGTTTTTAGTCCTGTATGTTAGATATCCTGAATTTTAGATACTGCATGCAAATGTGAAATTTCACTGTGAATAGCTCACAGAGCGTTCTTCGATGTGGGGGCGCTGAATGATTTTTCTACTGCACCGCTGTGGGCTCACCCCCAGGTATCAGTCCGAGGAGAGTGCCTGCAGCAGCACCAACTGATGCTTCTTGCCTCTCTAGCGCCCTGCTTCTCCTTCTTATCCCAATCTCTTTCCCCTGCTTGTTGTCTCTTCACTTTCCATCTCGACTGCTCTGTCTGCTTTCCTGCTCTTGCGTATTAATTCACATCTCTCCAGAATGCCCCACCGTGGGGTCCTGGAGGATGTGGTGAGACCACATGGGGAAAGCAGAAAGATTTCCCATAACTGACCGGAAACTTCCTCAGCCGCAACCTCCACCGGCATTTTTCCCCACCCTGCTAGTGGTGGACACACATCTTCTTGATATTCTGCTAGAAAGCATATAGCAATTAACCGTTCTCTGTCCAGCGGAGTCACGATCCCCTAGACCACTTCCTTTGTTCATACTACATCTTGCTGTTTAAATGTGACTCATCAAAAAACTGAGACAACCCGAGGTAACATTTGCGGTGAGTCTACCTCTCACCACCACTGAAATGTTTGAATATGATTACTACTCATCATTTAATGTTGCTATTTTTATCTTCAGTTACAAATATTTCATGATTCCCAAAAGAATTGCTTGCCTTTGTGTAGACAGTTGTACTGTTAATATAAAGTAATTTCATATAAGTTATTTAGTCCAATATTTAAGGAAGTCTTTGGGCTAAGGATAATCATCCTCATTTTACAGAGGAAGTGATCAAGACTCAGTGTCTGAGAGATTTGCTGGAAGCGACATGCATAGGTGTGGCAGAGCTGCGTCATGGCGGGTCCTACTCCCACCGCAACACCTGATGACTTTCAGTGAACTCATGTTTCTCCGATAATGATAAATTTATGGATCATATTTTTCCTCAAAGGATTTTATTTCAATTTTTTTCAAAAAAAGAATATTGCTTCTCTAGGCCCATTTTACAAATCAGAAAATCAAGCTATCATGATTCTAAAGAGTTCTGTCAATGAATTTGGGGCAGAGCTAATTCTAGGAGCCAGGCTTCATGATAATTATACCCCAGCTCTTGTTATGGTGGATGCTATTGACTGGGTCTCTTTAAATTTTCTTTATTTTTTTTTGTTATCAGAAGATACTTGAGAATGAATCACTTTCTGATTTTCTTTATGTTGCCCTAACCTCTACTAAAACATGAGGGACTTCACATTCATCTCCTCTAGAGTAATACTGCCACGTGACCTCGTAATACCATTGTCTGTCACCTTTTCTTGCAACTTGGCTTATTAGTTTTCTGTCTTTCTCCTGCATTTTCAAGCAGTCAATCCACTGACCTCTTTACAACATGTGATAAATCATATGTAAGTCTCTATGATCTAACAACAAAATTCCTTTGTCTCTAGTTTCTTCTCACATTTAATTCACAGATGAATTGTATGCAAATAGATGCCCTTTCTCTCCATTCCCTTATCCATCATTCGATTCTTTCAAACTGCATTTAGTGTGTGTGTGTGTGTGTTTATGTGTGTGATATAAGGAAGGCATGGACTTTCTCTTTAGTCCATCTGTATCAAACTTTGGCCCACCATTCCACTTAGGGGCCTCTCAGCAAAGTCACTGGTGAACTCTAACATTTCAAACCTAGTCACCTCTGTTTGACCCTCCTCTTCCGACTCCTCTGCAATAAGTAATAGCGAAAAAATCCATCATGTTGAAATCTTCACCCCTTCTCTGCCATGAAAATATTCTGAGTTTCTTCATAACCCTTTCAGCTTCACCAACTATTTTGAGGGAACAGGGTAGAGTTGTGAAGAGCAAGGACACTGGACCCAGGCAGCTGGACACCACCACTAAGGGTGTAATATTGGACAACTTAAGTTTTTTGTACCTATTTCCTTTAAAATAAGGATAATAGTAGTACCTATCTTATCAGTTGGGTACTGCCTTGTAGGGTTGTTGTTTGGTTTTGTTTTTTTAATATTTTTATTTATTTATTTTGAGAGGTAAGGGAAGAGAAGGAAACAGAGAGGGGGAGACACATCAATGTGAGAGAGACACATCAATCATTTGTCTCTTGTACTGATGCCATGACTGGGGACAGAACCCACAACCCGGCGATATTTCAATTTGTAAGATGGCACGCAACAAACTGAGCCACACTGGTCAGAGCTAGCTAGGGTTGTTTTGAGGATTAAAATGTGAATACTTTAATGTACTCATGGCAATGCATAGCATATAATAATTGCTTAGTAAATGATTCAATTACTACTATTATTGCTACTGTCACTGCCACCACCATCGATGCCACCAACACCAACAGCAACACCACTATCGCTTCTCTTTCTCTTCTCCTCCTCTCTTCTCTTACCCACCTTTTAAATGTTCATGTTCCCTACAGTTCTTTCTTGCACTCTCTTATCTCCCCTGAGCACTCTTCATGGGCCATCATATCTATTATCACATCCCCACATATATTTTTATGCCTCTTAAATCTTTATATCCAACCACTTACCTGAATTTCAGACTAGTGTATATAACCACCATCTGGATCACTTCTTTTTTATGTTAAAGTCAGAATATCTAAAATGTTAGTATCTATTGTTAGTATTTTTCCTTAGAACATGAGTTTTTAAATTATTGTCATTCAATTACAGTTGTCTGCATTTTCTCCCCTCCCTTCCCCCCACCCCATTCAAACCCACCTCCCTTCCTTGCTTCCACCCTCCCCCTTGGTTCTGTCCATGTGTCCTTTATAATAGTTCCTGAAAACCCTTTTCCCCATTGTCCCCTCCCCCTTCCCCTCTGGCTATTGTTAGAACATGATTTTAAATTCACTTCTTATTAAGGTCAGGAGCCATCCAAGCCAGAAATCTCAACTTGATTTTCTCCCTTCCTTCCTCTTCTAATTGCTGTATTATTAAGAAGAAATTTCACTATACGTAACAGAGACCTCAAGTAGAAATGTCTTAAACATGATCACTTATTTTGTTTTATTTATATCCTCTGAGACATAGGCTCTTGTAGTTCACTGCTATTATTCCCTAAAATGGAGATTTCAAGAAAACAGATGGAGTTCCAGCAATCACACCTGTACTCTGGCAGCAGTTAAAAGGAAGAAAAAATAATTATTTTTTAAATGAACACCCTTCTTGTTGTAGGTAGCAATCATTTTTTAAAGCTGCTTCATGGAATAATTTCTTATATAACCCATTACCCAGGATGTAATCACATGGTTACTTATAAATACAAAGAAGGCTGAGATATGGCATCTCTATTCTCTATGGCCAGTTTCTCATCTAAAATCAATCTAGATAATAAAGAAAATAAGGAATTACATTTTCATTTTTTAAATTTCAGCTTTGTTGAAGTATAATTGATATAAAATTACAATATATTTTAAGTGTACGTTGTGTGGATTAATATATGTATATATTGTGAAAATATTCCCCTCACCTAATTAGCAAATTCATCATCTCAATTATTTCTTTTTCTGTGATTTGATGAGTGTTCTCTAATATGCATTATCTTGTAAATAATAACTTTAATAATTTCCTATATTTTTCTCTTCTCCGTCACCATTACCACTGCACTATTTTAATGCACTAAAATATAAACGCCATGAAATTTGGTCTCTATGTTGCTGATGATGTCAACTTTCTTATATCTGATCAACCCAAAATTCTTTATTAACTTCTTATACCATAACATCTAATTTTTTTTTAGAAAGAGTAAAAATTATATTCTGTAATGCAGATAAACCTAATTACATAAACTTGGCTCCAAACAGTTTTTGTACCTTACCATCCAGGCATATCAAATTATTTGCAGTCTATTGCTGTTCATTTATTTCTCTGTGTGGGTTTGTACATGCTGTTCCTTTTGCATGAAGTATTTCTTTTCTTTTGTCAACTAGTGAATGTCAGCACATCTTCAAGATCCAGCCCCGACATTATTCTCCTACTAGGTTTGTTTTTGTTAAACCAGGATGAGTTGCCCACTTGCCACTTCACACCCCATCAGAACATTGTTTTCTTGTAAAAGTGAGACATTCCGGTGTGTAACACATTCTCTTGTACTGTAAGTAGAATATTAGATTATCTGTCTTTCCTCTTAGGTTGTGAATACCATGGAATATTGTTGGGTTTATCTATCTTTGGCATACATACAAAAGTACAGGTAGCAAAGTTTTGTTGAATTGCTAAATATATGAAATTAGTATATATAATAATTACACGAATGTACGTTAGGACTAAAAGGAAAATAACTACCATTTTTTGCCATGTAGAATACACACTTTTTTTGCCCCCATTTTTGAGGGAAAATTAAGGATGTGCATTATACATGAGTAGTACTAATTCTGTATCTATATAAATGTTTTTAATTATCTATTTATGCTTATGCATTAAAAGTATAACTCTAGAAAGCAATAGCAATATCCATATGCAGAATAATACCCTGAAATATGATCATCGGTTTGGATGAACTATGATGAACTTACAACAAAAGCAGTTTCAGCCAACAATTCAAAGAAATAAAATATGAGTGGCATATTGTTATCCACTGAGTGAGATAGATAATGCCAATTGTTATCTACTCGATAAGATAGATGATGCCAAAATATTGAATTAAAAAATTAAAACAAAAGATTTTTTTCCTGAATGTTTTGGCAAAAAACATGGGTGCATATTTTACATGGCAAAATATGGTACTGCTACCTATCAATGTCTCAAGTAATAAAAATGTTAAACTTTATAGGCTATTTATCTAAATCTATACTTGAAGAATATGATTACATTATCTTTGACTAAAAACTTGCCTTGTGTTTAAAAAGCTTTTTGTTCTTCAACTGAAAATATTCCTGATGAGTCTTAAAGAATCCCACTGTCAAAAAATATAAGTTTCTCTAGTACAAAAGAGTCTGCAGGGGAGTGGGCATTCCCCAGGGGTCCTGTGTTGTCCTCTGATGCAGAAGCCCACTACATGACATTCTATTGCATTGAACACATTCTTTTCCAAAATCAGCTCTATCATTTAACAGGATCTGTGTCATAGATTGAAAAATATATTAATGCTTGAGTTATATCTGAGAACCCCGTCATTCACAGCATGTTTTATTTGATGGTTATATATCTGTGGGATCTTTTTTATTTTACAAATCAGACTGTTGTTTACAATTTTGAGAATAGTTTTTTATTTATGTTTTCAGTAAAATATTCTTTATTACATGAGAAAAAGTAGATTGACTAGTTTCTCACTTTGATCATTTTGTTCCAGATTATCAGTTAAGGTGCCAAGCATTCATCACTTTATCTTGATGAATAGGAAATTTATTCCACAGACATCACAGAACTAATCACAAGAATCTCTTAGTTTCTGCATTTCATATTCCATGTTCAGTTTTTTCTCATCCATTATGTCTCTAAGGTATAATTCCTAGAAACTCAAGTTGACACCATAGAATTTTTACTCCCAGCATGTGCCTTTGTTTTGACATTCATCAAAAAACTTTGTCACTATACATCTGTAGGTACACACATGTCTTTAGGTATGAGTGTTAATTTGCCATAAATAAAGAAAAAGTGGTTTATCTATCCCTTGACAACAATTTGTGTTTAAATTTGATATCTGCAGCAGTGTGTGTGTGTGTGTATACACACACACACACACATACATATATATAATGCTTAATATATATAAAATGCTTTGTTGCCTAACAATTAATTAGATTATCAAATAGTGTGTACAGGTGGGAATATAAACAACGTAAAATCAGTTGTTATAATGATCTAAACTTCAGAAAAACTATTTTCCACCCAAGTTGCAAAATTACCTAAGAATAGTCTTGTACTGAAATAACTAAAATTGGCAAATGACACAGTGTGGAAGTAGTCTTTGCAGTTTTTTGAAGGTCAAGACAAATTTTAGTAATGTACAATATAATAGTTTTCTAATTAACAACTTTAGCATAGCTAAATTGAAAAATACTGGTAGAATGACAGAAAATCAGAATTTTTTGTAAGGTAATGGAGATGTCGTTAAAAATGTGAAGTATGAAGTTTTTTTCTTTAGGGGCATCTCATAAAATATTATAGTTCCACAGTGTTCTTTCTTTTTTTTCTTTTTAAAATATATCCAAAAAAAAGACAAGCAAACACGTCATCTACTCCATTGCTGCTTAAAATATTAGTAGTGAAGGCTGGGGGGAGGGGGGAGGGGAAGGGAGAGGATGCAAATAACTGTAATTGAACAACAATAAAGTAACTAAAAAAATAAATAACAAAAAAAATATTAGTAGTGAAGGACTATGTTCTTGCTTGAGATATTGTTTTACTTCTGCATTCTGTTTAGGCCCGGTACTTTTGTAAAGTACAATAACAATGAATTACCAGAAAAATAAAAACACAAAGTCAGACTTCCTAAGATGGCGGCATAGGTGAATGCACCGTACCGCCTCGCACAGCCAAACAAAGGAAAAAAACAGAAATCTACACATCCAAAAACAGCCAGATCTGACAGAAAATCATATTGAGAGGAAGTCCGACAACCAAGGAATTAAAGAAGATACATTCATCAAGTTTGGTGAGCCAGAAGGTGCAGAGCAAAGGGAGAGCGCTCGGCGACTCCGCGGCGAGCATGTGAGCAGACGGCAGGTCCGCGGGGCTGCAGCACACCCAGATGGGGACCGACTGAAACTCGGTCTGCGCCTGGCTCATCCAGACCCAGCGGGGCCGAGAGACCGGTGGACTCAGCAGGTCTGCATTCGTGTGCAGAGAGAACCTGGGGGAAGGCGGGGCGCAACTCAACAGCGCAGATCGAGAGCAGGTGAGGGGGTGGAGTCCGCTGCCGGAGGAACGCCAGGCCACACAGGAAAGTTCGCTGGGGAGACCCTCGGGGGATTGGAGCTGTGCAGCCCATCCACCGACCCCGGAGTGAGCCCCGGAGCCAGCGCAGAGGGGCCCGAAGTGATTGCAGGAGGAGGTGTGGGTGCAGAGATCGGAGAAGGCGCCATTGTGCGCTCAGGCCCCGCCCCCGAGGCTATGGTCCCAGCACAACTACCGGGAACTTCCCCGCACAGGGGAGCACCAAGACTCCGCCCCCCTTACAGTAACAGGTTCACCGAGGGGGGGGGAATGGCCCAAAGAAAGGGACAGATCAAAACCCCAGAGCTAACCGACCAAGAGATAGCCAACCTATCAGATGCACAGTTCAAATCCCTTGTAATAAGGATGCTTTCAGAATTCGACAAAAAATTAACGAACTTGCTTGAACAAATGAGGAGAGATCTGCAGGGGACCAATAGAGATAAGGAAACTGGGACTCAAATCAATGGAGTGGACCAGCAGAAAGAAAAAAACATCCAACCAGAAAAGAATGAAGCAACAAGAATTCAAAAAATAGAGGAGGGGCTCAGAAACCTCCAAAACATCTGCAAACGTCCAAACATCCGGATCATTGGACTGCCAGAAGGAGAAGAAGAAATCCAAGGAATTGAAAAAATATTTGAACACATAATGATGGAGAATTTCCCGAAGCTGGCGAAGGAAATAGACTTTCGGGAAGTCCAGGAAGCTCAGAGAGTCCCAAAGAAGTTGGACCCAAAGAGGGACACACCATGACACATCATAATTACATTACCCAAGGTCAAAGATAAGGAAAGGATCCTGGGAGCATCGAGAGGAAAGAAGACAGTTACCTACAAAGGAATCCCCATAAGACTGTCAGCTGATTTCTCAAAGGAGACCTTGCAGGCAAGAAGGGGCTGGACAGAGGTGTTCCCAGTCATGAAAGGCAAGGACCTACATCCAAGAATACTCTACCCAGCAAAGATTTCATTTAGAATGGAAGGGCAGAGAAAGTGCTTTGCAGATAAGGTCAAGTTCAAGAAGTTCATCACCACCCAGCCTTTATTGTATGAAATGTTGAAGGGAGTTATATGAGGTATGGAGGAATATCAACAGGGGAGTAGTAGGGGGAGAGGGTGGGAATGGGGCACAGAACAAGTAGCATAAGCG
>PVJI01008333.1:0-71894 GCA_004026765.1 Micronycteris hirsuta
CCTTCCATTCTAAATGAAAGTTTTGCTGGATAGATTATTCTTGGTTGTAGGCCCTTGCTTTTCATGATTTGAAATATCTCTCTCCAGCCCCTTCTTGCTTGGAAGGTCTCCTTTGAGAAATCCGCTGACAGTCTTATGGGGATTCCTTTGTAGGTAACTGTCTCTTATTCTCTTGCTGCTTATAAGGTTCTTTCCTTATTCTTGACCTTGGGTAATGTAATTATGATGTGCTTTGGTGTGTTCCTCTTTGGGTCCCGCTTCTTTGGGGTTCTCTGAGCTTCTTGGATTTCCAGGAAACCTATTTCCTTTGCCAGATCTGGGAAATTTTCCTTCATTATCTGTTCAAAAATACGTTCAATTTCTTGGTCTTCCTCTTGTCCTTCTGGCAGCCCTATGATCCAGATATTGGGTCATTTACAAATGTCTCTGAGGTTCCTGAGACCCTCCTCATTTTTTTGAATTCTTGTTTCTTCCTTCTGGTCCACCCCATTGGTTTGAGGTCCAACTTCCTTTTTTTCTCTGTTGGTTCCCTGTAAATCTTCCTCCATTATCCTTATCGTATTCTTCATCTGTTCAATTATTTGCATCCACCTTTCTTCCAGTTTTGTTAGCATTTTGATTACAAGCATTTTAAACTGCGCATCTGATAGGTTGACTATGTCGTCATCCGTTAGTTGTAATTTGTTCTGATCTTTCATTTTGGCCATTTTCATTCTTTTTATCTCAGTGAACTTGTCGGCTCGCAGGTGCCGGCAACCTGGGTCGTTTTTTGGGTGATGTTGCCTCTGGGGGCGGGGCCTGGGAGGAAGCAATGGCAACCTCCGATCACCGTGGGCTCCCGTCACTCCTCCGCTCCCCAGTTCCCCACAGCCTTTTCTGCCAGACTCGGTTCTGCTGGCTCAGCCCTGGCCTCTCTCTGGCAGCATTGCCAGCTTGCGGGATTCACCCGTTGTTTGGGGCCATGCCCTGTTCAGGCACTGGCGGTGTGAGTCCCTCCGTGAGAGCTGCTGCTCACTCCGCTCCTCCGCCCGGTTCTGCCCCGCTTACCGGCCTGGATGTTTGTCTTCTCCTACCTCCTGGGTGTTGGACTTCCCTTCAGTTCGATTCTGTCCATTCTGGTTGTTTAATTTTTCGCTACTGCGTTCATTGTTTAGACACTCTGGATGTGCGGGCGGTGAGTGTGTCCACCTACGCCGCCATCTTGGTGTAAGTCCTCCAATTTGTACTTCTTAATCCCTTCACCTTTTCACCCATCCCCCTGACCCCCCTCCCATCTGGCAACCATCAAAACTTTCTCTGTACCTATGATTTTGTTTTTGTTCTGCTTCTTTTTTTTCTTAGATTCAGCTGTTGGTAGATATGTATTTATTGCCATTTTATTGTTCATATTTTTAAACAAGATTTTATTTATTTATTTTCAGAGAAAGGGGAAGGGAGGCAGAATGAGAGGGGGAGAAACATCAGTGTGAGAGAGAAACATCAGCTGCCTGTCTCTTGCATGCCCCCAACCAGGGACATGGCCTTCAACTCAGGTATGCACCCTGACTGAGAACTGAACCAGTAACCTTTTAGTTTATAGCCTGACACTCAATCTACTGAGCCATACCAGCTAGGTCTGATCTTCTTCTTCTTCTTAAAGAAGACCTTTTAACATTTCATATAATACTGGCTTGGTAGTGATGAACTCCTTTAGCTTTTTCTTGTCTGGAAAGCACTTTATCTGTCCCTTGATTCTAAATGACAGCTTTCCTGGGTATAGTAATCTTGCATGTAGGTCCTTGCTTTTCATCACTTTGAATATTCCTTGCCACTTCCTTCTGACCTGCAGTTTCTTTTGAGAAATCAGCTGACAGTCTTATGAGAGCTCCCTTGTAGATCACTGTTTTTCTCTTGCTGCTTTTAAGATTCTCTCTTTGTATTTAATCGTTGAAACTTTAATTATGATGTGTCCTGGTGTGGGCCTCTTTGGGTTCATCTTGTTTGGGACTCTTTGCACTTCTTGGACTTGTATGTTTATTTCATTCACTAAGTTAAGGAAGTTTTCTGTCATTATTTTTTCTAATAGGTTTCTAATCTCTTGCTCTCTCTCTTCTCCTTCTGGTACCCCCATGATGTGAACGTTGGTATGTTTGAAGTTGTCCAAGGTGCTGCTTGTTTGAGAAAATTTAGGAAAATCTGAGGCATGGGCCAAGACAAGCTATTTATATGGAAAAGCCACTGGAAACAGTGAGGGTGGGCCCAGAAGTTGAATGGGACAGGTCCTCAGGGAATCACCAGTGTGGGGTAAACACTGTGAGCCATGTTGATGGAGTCTCAGATATGAAGCCCACCTTCTGGCTCTGTGGGGGAAGGGCTCAAGAAAGGAACAATGGCCCTGGCTGGTGTAGCTCAGTGGATTGAGCGCGGGCTGGGAACCATAGGGTCCCGGTTCGATTCCCAGTCAGGGTACATGCCTGGGTTGCAGGCCAGGTCCCCGTGAGGGCCATGTGAGAGGCAACCACACATTGATGTTTCTCTCCCTCTCTGTCTCCCTCCCTTCCCTTCTCTCTAAAAAATAAATAAAAATAAAAATCTTAAAAAAAAAAAAGAAAGGACCAATGGCTTCTGTCAGCACTTCTGTCTGGGTGAAAGCAAGCTGTCCCCACCTCTTGCCCTGATGCTGGACAGTTCACTTCCTTCCTGTATGTCTCTGATTCTTTTCAATATGCTGTCCCAGCACTGGAGCTCAGTGGGAGTGAGTCTGAGTAAGTCTGTGCAAGGGCCCTTTAAAAGGATCTGCCATGTATTTTAGCATGTTACTTGCATCTACTATGTGGTACTTAATCTAAATGTATATGTATATGTATACATATATATTTAATTTTTAAATGCCACAAGATTTCATGAATCAACATTGACACAGTCATATTTTTTAAATTACTTTATTGTTGTTCAATTACAGTTGTCTGCATTTTCTCCCCTCCCCTCCCCCTACCCCATCCAAACCCACCTCCCTCCCTTGCTTCCATCCTCCCCCTTGATTTTGTCTATGTGTCCTTTATAGTGGTTCCTGAAAACTCTTTTCCCCACAGTCCCCTCCCCACTCCCCTCTGGCTATTGTTAGATTGTTCTTAATTTCAATGTCTCTGGTTATATTTTGCTTGCTTTTTTCTTTTGTTGACTATGTTCCAGTTAAAGGTGAGATCATATGGTATTCGTTCCTCACTGCCTGGCTTATTTTGCTTAACATAATGCTCTCCAGTTCCATCTATGCTGTAGCAAAGGGTATAAGCTCCTTCTTTCTCTCTGCTGCGTAGAATTCCATTGTGTAAATGTACCATAATTTCTTGATCCACTCATTTGCTGATGGACACTTAGGTTGCTTCCAGCACTTGGCTATTGTAAGTTGTGCTGCTATGAACATAGGAGTGCATAGGTTCTTTTGGATTGGTTTTTCAGGGCTCTTAGGGTATAATCCCAGTAGTGGAATTACTGGGTCAAAAGGCAGTTCCATTTTTAGATTTCTGAGGAAGTTCCATACTGTTTTCCACAGTGGCTTCACCAGTCTGCATTCCCACCAACAGTACAGTAGGGTTCCCTTTTCTCCGTATCCTCTCCAACACTTGTCTGTTGCTTTGTTTATGATGGCCATTCTGACTGGTATGAGGTGGTATCTCATTGTGATTTTAATTTGCATGTCTCCAATGGCTAGTGATGCTGAACATCTTTTCATATGTCTCTGGGCCCTCTGTATGTCCTCCTTGGAGAAGTGTATGTTCAAGTATTTTGCCCATTTTTTAATTTTATTTTTTGTCTTCCTGGAGTGGAGTTGTGTGAGTTCTTTATATATTTTGGAGATCAAACCCTTGTCTGAGGAATCATTGGCAAATATGTTTTCCCATATAGTTGGTTCTCTTTTCATTTTAATGCTGTTTTCTTTAGCCATACAGAAGCTTTTTAATTTGATGAGGTCCCATTTGTTTATTCTTTCCTTTATGTCCCTTGCTTTAGGGGACATATCAGTGAATATGTTGCTGCATAGAATGTCTGAGATTTTCCTGCCAGTGTTTTCCTCTAGGACTTTTTTGGTGTCACAATTTATATTTAAGTCTTTCATCCACCTTGAATTTATTTTTGTGTATGGTGTAAGGTGGTGATCAAGTTTCATTGTTTTGCATGTGCCTGTCCAGATCTCCCAACATCATTTGTTGAAGAGGCTGTTTTTATTCCATTTTATGTTTCTTCCCCCTTTATCAAATATCAATTTCCCATAGACACATGGGTTTATTTCTGGGCTCTCTGTTCTGTTCCATTGGTCTATGAGCCTAATTTTATGCCAGTACTAAGCTGTTTTGATTACAATGGCCTTGTAATACAGTTTGATATCAGGTATTGTGATCTCCCCTGCTTCACTCTTCTTTCTCAAAATTGCTGCGACTATTCGGGGTTGTTTATGGTTCCATATAAATTTCTGAAATGTTTGTTCTATATCTGTGAAATATGTCATTGGTACTTTGATAGGGATTGCATTGAATCATAGATTGCTTTGGGTAGTATGGCCATTTTGATGATGTTAATTCTGCCAACCCATGAGCATGGTACATGCTTCCATTTGTGTCTTCCTTAACTTCTTTTCTCAGTGTTGTGTAGTTTTCTGCATACAGGTCTTTTACCTCCTTGGTTAGGTTTATTCCTAGGTACTTTATATTTCTTGTTGCTATATCAAATGGGACTCTTTTCCTGATTTCTGTTTCTGATATTTCATTGTTGGTGTACAAAAATGCCTTTGATTTCTGAATATTGACTTTGTATCCTGCTGTTTTGACAAATTCATTTATTAGGTCATGTAGTTTTTTTGGTGGAGTCTATAGGATTTTCCATGTACACTATCATGTCATCTGCAAACAAGAACAGTTTTACTTCCTTCTTTCCAATTTGGATGCCTTTTATTTCTTTTTCTTGTCTGATTGCTGTGGCTAGGACTCCCAGTACTATGTTGAATAGGAGTGATGAAAGGGGGCATCCCTGTCTTGTTCCCAATCTTAATGAGAAAGCTTTAGGGTTTTGTCCATTGAGTATGATGTTGGCTGTATGTTCCTCATATATGGCCTTTATTATGTTGAAGAATATTCCCTCTATCCTCACTTTGTTGAGTGTTTTTTATCATAAATGGGTGCTATATATTACCGAATGCTTTTTCTGCATCTATTGATATGATCATGTGATTTTTGTGTTTCATTTTGTTTATGCGGTGTATTATGTTTATTGATTTGTGAATATTGTACCTTCCTTGCATCCCTGGGATGAATTTCAATTGATCATGGTGTATGATCTTTTTAACGTATTGCTGGATGCAGTTTGCCAATATTTTATTGAGGATTTTAGTATCTACGTTCATCAGCGATATTGGCCTAAAGTTTTCTTTCTTTGTTATGTCTTTATCTGCTTTTGGGATTAGAATGATGCTGGCTTCATAAAAAGAGTTTGGGAGTCTTCTATCTTCTTGAATTTTTTGGAATAATCTGTGAGGAAGGGGGTTATATCTCCATTAAATGCTCTGTAGAATTCTCCTGTGAAACCATCTGGTCCAGGGCTTTTGTGTATCAGAAGCTTTTTGATTACCGTTTCAATTTCATCAGCTGTTATTGGTCTGTTCAAGCTTTCTGCTTCTTCTTTATTGAGTTTTGGAAGATTATATTTTTCTAGAAATTTGTCCATTTCACCGAGGTTTTCAAATTTCTTGGCATATAGTTCTTCATAGTACCAGGCCTGAGGCTGCTGCTGCCCTAGTCTCCACGCTGGTCCCAGGGACCTTATTGTCCTGAAGCTCTCTCCTTACCGTCTGATTTTTCTATGTCCTGTACAGTTTTGGGCTTCAATCCTAATATATGCTGGGGTACTGTTGGCTGTTCACTCTGTTTCTCAGAAGATCAGCTAGGTGTTTCACCTGTGTACAGGGGGAAATAGACTCTGCTCCTACCTAGCTCACCGCCATCTTCAGGAGTCTCAACACAGTCATATTTTTAAAGAAATCATTTGATCCCACTCTAAAGTTAGATCTGTACATAGAAATTCAAGTGTGAGGTAATCATGCAGGTAATTAAGATAAAACCTCATCATTTAAATCTCACTTACTTTTACATGTAGATTACTTACCTATATGCAAGGATTCCTGTTTTACCTTATTAGTGTAACACTGCATCTCAAACCACTCGACATGTGCCAATCATTTAGGTTTTTCCATCAGGTCAGGCAAATATGTAGAGAATATTGCTGGTGGAGGTATAGTCAATTCTTTGTATCCTCACAGCTTAATTCATTCTTACTACACAGACCATGGTTTTAAATTGACTTCTGGTCTGTGTAAATTCTGCCTAGTCATCTCCATACTTAATTGCCTTGTATGAAAGATATGCACATGAATAAAAGCATGTTCTATCCATGTTAAAATAGCAAGTGAATTTGGAACCGTTAAAGTTCCTCTTGAATCTTGAAGAAGATTTTTTGTATAACTATGCAGCCTTAGTGTCTGGGATTGAACAAAATAAGCAGCCCCCACCCTTTCCCTCCAAAAAAAAACCCCCAAAAAAAACCCCCGAAAAAACAACCATTTCTTGAAGTCAGGCTATTCCAGGCCAAAAAAGCTTTGAAATTTTGATTGTAGTAAGTATAGTGTATCATATGTGACGCTGGGATTTTGTCCCAGCAAAATCCGTGGGGGACCGTACCCTGACTTGTGAATCAATCTTACCCAGAGACACGCTTGGATAAAAGAGTCCAGCAGCCACGGGTCTTTCCCTCCATCTCGGAAAAGACCTCATGCCTAGCTCAGCCAGGCTTTTTATTAGAAGTTTTAGGATACATTTACATTGGATTGATTATTCATGGACTTATGTAGAACAGGGGTTTTCAGTTGGGTCATGAGGATATATGGGAAGGGAATAGATAAGGGGTAGGTTTACTCAATAACAGAGTATTAGGATATAAATTCAGGTCCGGTGGCAGACAGGACCAGGGCATACATTAAACAGGAGACAAGTAAATTGAGGGTAAGCTAACTAGGGCTGTTAACTTTTAGGACCATAAAACATTGAGGCAGTGATTCATTAACTTAAGCTTCTTGGCTTTGGGAGGAAGAGAGACTCAGCAAGTTAGAATTTCTTAAGATACATTTTTGCCAAATTTTCATTAGAGAATTCCTTTTCCACTGACATGATCCACCTGGGAATGATTTCTCACGTGGAGCCGTGCTCAAAACGTGTAAATTCCGGAAGTGCGTGTTTTCACGTGTGTGGAAAGAATTCCCACACATATCAAGATGGTGATTTTTTTTTAAAGATTTTATTTATTTATTTTTATAGAGGGGAGAAGGGAGGGAGAAAGAGAGGGAGAAACAGCAATGTATGGTTGCCTCTCACATGGCCCTCACCGGGGACCTGGCCCATAACCCAGGCATGTGCCCTGACCGGGAATCAAACCAGGACCATCTGGTTCCCAGCCCACTCTCAATCCACTGAGCTACACCAGCCACGGCTCAAGATGGTGATTTTTGATCCAAAGCTTAAAAGATAGAATATTATTATTATTTTTTTATTTGACTTAAGAGCAAGACAAGATTGATTTGCTTTTAGGTTTAAGCAAAATTTGGTGAGCCGGGGCTTATGTGCCTGAAGGTAGTAGGACTTACAAAAATGATAATCAGTGGTATGAAGGCCAGTATGTTGAGACTGGTATATACATATATTGGTGAGAAGTTCTTTTTAATTAATGGATTGCTATCTTTTTTCTCACAGGTAAAGGAGACATAAAGTCTTCTTGAATTGAAGTGGAAACAAAGGCCCACATTTAGCCAATCAAAGATACCGTGACTAGAAACAGAATTGATCTAGTAGTATGGAAAAGCAGCCTAATTTTTGTCCTGAGTCTTTACTTGAATTTATTTAAAAAGCTATATAATAGTTTATGACTTTTGTTCCTTTATTTATTATTATAGAATAATTATTTAGATGTTGTTTACTATTAGCATTACATTAGAACTATGACTTTCCAGTTTTTGTTCAGTTTTCAGCATTGGAAGTAAAGCTAGAACAGTTTTTACCCTCTGATGGAAATAAAAAACTGATAGTTAATGTCTTTCAGCACAATAACTATGCTTGTAACTCACTGGCACAGACATAACATCTAACTTTATCTGCATCTACAGAATGGCAGCATAATGCATGCGGGCCACTTGCTAAACAGAACTTCAATGGTACCTCTCACTTGAGTTTTCTTATAAACCATAAAATACATTATTAGTGGAGGAAACTAGTTGATTTTTATGAAACTTGTCTGATCAGTTGGATCTGGAATTGGAGAATGCAGGTGTACCCCTAGGTTTCAACACACTTGTGTCCCCTCTCTCTTCTTTTCTAGTTGAATAATTTTGTTTATGTTACTTGGGAAAACACTACCATCATAATATGAAGCATCATTAATAAATCTAAATGATGCCCAATTAGGATGGAGCCATGAAAGGTAAAGGAGAATATTGACAAGAGAAAATTATCAAGCTTGGCAGGCAGTATAGGAAGAGACCCTAATCAGTATGTTGGTTCTATTTAATCATAATCAGAGATGGTAATTGACTTGGATTCGGCCTACTAAGTACTTGGCATGGATCTGGAAAACATAATGCAGAACAAAGACTGTAAGTTGCTTCAAGGGCCTCAGACTAGGGATCACATTTCTTCTGTGACAAAACTGCATAAGAATCTGATGTCTTTTTCTCTCAGCCTACCTGGCCACACATGTGGGTAGTCATAGTATCCACTCATGGTCTTTTCTGTGCCGTCAACCCAGGTTGAAGAGGTGATGTGTAGTGGTTTAGTTACTGATGCTGACTGTATACCATCACTAGATTAGAATTGATCAATGGAGGCTAATGTGCTCTGATAGCCAGAGCACCCGAAAGAAGTAAGGGAATAAAGAGCACTTGTGGCAGGCAAATGAACAGGTTCTGAATCCAGGAGTGTGTGCCTGGCACCTGGAAAGTAGAGCAAGATATGGCATGTACAAAGGGAGAGACTAGTAGGAGATGAAGTCTGAGGAATAATGTGGGAAGAGTATAGGTCAGAGATGTTGGATTGTTGTTTTTGTGGATTTAGTTCATGTATTTAAGTATGTTGATCCTGTTGGAATAACATGGCAATTCTTGTGAATTACTGGCTTCCCATTGAAATTCATAAATAAAAATTTTAATATCTCTAAACTTATTTCACATGCCAGTATCTCTGTACAAGGCTATGCTGGCATGTTCAGAATGGAGCACATAGCAAGTGGATGGCAAGTCTCTCTGAGGGGAAGAATGAAGCCAAGGCAGGCAATACTCCTCATCATGATGGTTTAGTAGACAGTATTTTACCTTGTCTTCAAATGACTGTTATTTAGCAATTGAACAGGACAGCTGCTTGTGAATTTTCTAGTATAAAAATTGTCAAGGTTTTGCTTTTACTTATATTTTCTAGCCAGTTCATTTTTATTTATTATTATTATTTTTATTTTATTTTTAATCATTTTTATTGTTGTTCAACCTATAAGTGGAATCTAATCAACAAAACAAACAAGGTTTTTGTATTAAAATATTTTTCTACATTGTTTGCATTTTTGAAACATCTAATATTATATTTCAACT
Source organism: Micronycteris hirsuta (assembly GCA_004026765.1). Lineage (NCBI taxonomy): Eukaryota > Metazoa > Chordata > Mammalia > Chiroptera > Phyllostomidae > Micronycteris > Micronycteris hirsuta. The sequence goes on from PVJI01008333.1 coordinate 9,653, forward strand.
TGTAACAATAAGTAGGCATTATAATTTTAAGAGATAATCTCAAAATAAATTGAGAACATTTTTTGGAGCAAGGGATTGCATTTTTGGTGATAACATTGTATAGATAGCTAGATGGATGGGTGGCTGGCTGGATGGATGGATGAATGGATGGAAAGACAAGGAGGCAGACACACGGATAGATAGATGAGTCTTTCTTCCTTTATATCAGTCTAAATGAAATCACAACACCTGAAAAAATATGTATTAATTGAGTCACCAAATGCTTGTCCTTGTGAAGCACTACGTTCAGCTAACAGGTAACATTTTGACATTCTAAGGTAACCGAGAGATTGTGCTCTTTCTGCTTTGCTCATTCCCCAAAGTGAATTTTCTCTCCTGTGTTCCCATTATCATCTTGATATGATTCATGATAGTCCCTTAGACTGCTCCAAGGGATGTGGATAATTTAATGGGCTCATATTTTAAAAAATTCTTTTCTACTTCAGCAGAGGTTTTTAACTGAGATTACTATAGTATCTGTGGGGTCCACAGAGAGGCTTCAGTTGTTCTCTTTACCCCTTGATATTGCATGCACACATTTATATGTTTATTTACATGTACACTTTTCTGAGGAGAGAATTCTAACTCTCATCAAATTTTCAAATGGATCTGTGATCTGCAAAATGTTAATATCACGTGTTTACTCAAAAACATTTTGCAGGGTATTAGGTGGCACTAACATATGACACGAGGTCTCCATACAGGAAAAGACATAGTTGGGCATTGATTGTGTTCATATCAATTAAAAGGCTTGAGACTTTCTATACCAACCACATTGCAAAGGAAATAATCCAAATAGAGAGCATATCAAAGGTAAAAATAAGATGAGGTTTCCAGGAACTGATGAAGTTACTTATGGATCCAATTCTTGGGCAAAGATGGATGGAAGGAGGTAGAGTTTTGAGCTACTTATTGTCATTTATTGCTCTCCCAACAAGGAAGTATGTACTGTCTTGGACGTCATTGTATAAGTGTTCAAACATTTTCTTTAGGATCCCAGGCTTGATTGGATTATAGAAGCAGTTCATAAATGGAAAGGACAGCAAGGATATCTGTTGGGAAGACATATAGAGCAGAAGCCCTGTTAGAAGGAAAAGAGGAGGCTTATTCATGATACACACACACACACACAATCATATATATACTATATTATATTATATATAACATGTATATATTTAGTTTCATGTTCCATTTTGGCAAGGTCCTGGAGGACATCAAAAATAAATGTTTATGGGGAATTAGAAAGAAGTCTGAGCCTACAGTTGTAACAATCTCCAAAGAGATAAAAAGACAGTGAGTGCAAAGGAGAACATGTCACTGACAGCGGAACAAGAGAAAGTGGGCATTTCACTGCCACTTTCTAGTTGAGAAGCTAAGAGTGTAGAAGGGGCCTTGGACCGGAGGTGTGTAGAATACAGATGAATATGAGTTCCCTTCTTAGGCTGGAGGAATCGCCACAGTGTGCAGCACGTGTTACACGAAAGCTGCCCAGATGTAGGTGCTGGGGGAGGAAACAGTAATAGCTGGTCTAAACCGTAAGCTATAATGAAAATATTTTATGACCAGTTTGCAAAGATTATGTAAAAGCAATAATAAGTGTGGTTGCCAATGGCGACAAAGAAAGAATTTACTTTCATAAAAACTCACTGGGGTGATATAAATGCTGAAGACTAAAGAGTCTTAAAGGATCAAAGAAGAACTGAAAGGAAAAAAGCTAAGAATAAAAGAAATAAATACACAGAAAATTTTAGTGTAATGTTTTTAATTCAATTTAACAAATATGTTATAGGTACCAAGGTATAAGGATGAGTAAGCTCTGTGTCTTCAAAGAGCCTCCAATATAGTTTACACAATTAAGAGCAAACATTGCAGTAGTGTAGGTTACACTATGCTATATAGGCCTTGCACGTACAGAGCACTGTGCTAGGGGCTACAGAGGCAGAGATGATTTTTCATCTTAAGAAGCTTACTTACGCCAGCGAGGGGACTGAAGGTATGCATACAGCTAAACTTCACATCAGCAAGAGTATATAACTGTCACTGGGGATAAGGATGTCTGGGTTCAAAGAAGGCAGACTACTTACTATTTGGTAGGAAAATAGGAAAAGACTTCAGAAAAATGGTGGCGTTTTCAGTGGGCTTTGAAGGATGTATAGAAGTTTATCTGGCTACTAGATATGTTTAAAAGAAACAGATGCATAAGTATTATAGGAATTATTGTGGTTTGGTCAAAAAATATTTGTATTTGTGAATAAGCTTTGAATGAAAAATAATCAGTGGCTTTCTCTGACTCACTTATTTTACTTAGCATAATGCTCTCCAGGTCCATCCATATTTTGCAAAGGGTAATATTTTCTTCTTTTTTATGACTGAGTAGTATTCCATTGTGTAAATGTCCTATAGTTGTTTTATCCACTGATTTCACTCATATGTGGAATCTAATGAATGAACTGAACTTACAAGGAAAATAGAAACAGACTGATAGATATAGAGCAGAATGACAGCTAAGGTGGGGGATTTTAGGGGGTGGAAGGATTGAACAGAAAGGAAAAAAGACTTATGGATGCTGGACATATGGACATAGACAACAGTGTGTTGATTGCGGGGGCGAGGGGATTATAAGGGGACTAAATGGTAATACAAAATACAATAAAAAAGAAAAAAAATAATCAGTGACTTTTTATTCTGTGGTCTTTTACAGAAAATTATATGTAATTACCCTTTTAGAGACATGGAGAAAACTGAGATAATTCTTGGATATCTTCTGACTCTATAATCTAGTGCTTCTCTTTAGCCAGTACCCAAGAAAAGTAAACATAATTTGTTTTAAATAAAATATATATCCAGACCTAAAAGGACTTGAAAAAGTCATATAAATAAATACCTCTGTCAGTGCCCAAAGTAATTATAAACACATTTTATTAAATTTCCCAAGAACCTTATAAGTTACAGATTATAATTCCCACTTTTTAGGTGAAGAATTGCTCAGAGGAGTTCAGCCATTGTCCCAATTTCACACTACTGTGAAGTGACAGAACTAAGACTCCAAATTCTGTCTACTAACTCCAAACACTATTTCTCAACCACTGTAAAATATCGTCATATTAACATTTAACAGGGAGCATAGAACAGAGTCATAGTGGTTGTATCAGAATTCCTATGTGCCAACAACGAAATCCACTCTGGCTAATGGAAGTAGAGAATTAATTTGTTAAAGGCCACAGGCCAGTTCACTGAATCTCGGAAGGGCCAGGAAGTCAGTCTTGAAGACTGTACGTCCAAGAAGCTTATCCAGTCTCACTGTTGCACTGACTTAGTGAGACCCCACCACTGCCGCCTTTGTGTACTGCCTTGCTCGGGCGCTGCTGACAGTGGTGTGGTCGTCATACCTGTGACCTGGGCCCCTGCTGCCCCTCAACACTGGATCTCTCTCTGCTTCTCCTGGCAGAATAAATTCCACATGGAATCTCCTTCCTCATTTCACTTTCATGAAGTTGCATGTGGTTGTGTCTAATGGGCAGACTCCAAGTCATATGTCATGACAAATTACAAAGTAACAAACATCTAGTTTCCAACTTGGGGAGGAGACTCATACTTTAAGAAATACTTTAAGAAATTCCCCGTACCGAAAGTATCTTCAAAAGCTTCAAGAGAAATAGGAATCTGTGGCCAGAGAAGATTCATTTTGTATAAGATTTTAGCATTTATCTAAATGTTCTTTATCTACCTAGAGTTCTTGCCAGCTCTTTACTTCCTTGTATTCAGAAGGTGACCTTACCAGCATCTCAGTTCTAACACTATGCCAGCAATGACCCAGGCAGTAAAATATATATCACCAAATTAATTTAGTGGAACACTAAAACATTCATGGTCTTAAAATTTTAACAGAAGCCTGTGTTTTCTCCATTAAAAAAATTAATCGGGTAGGATGTCTTTAATCAAAAGACAAGTCAACTGGGTCACACAAAAGACCAAATAATAGCATTGTAACTTTACAAATTCTCTGACTGTTGGCTGCTTTTTATAAGCCTGAAAAAAATATCAAAAGCAGTAAAAACTTATATTATTTCTGTCAGTAGTCCTTTTCATAAAATGTTGTGAAAACAATCTCTTTAAGAAGGAAGCAACATACTGAGCAGCAAGCCTCAGTCACAGGAAGTTCATTTTTTCTTTGGCTTACAGCCCAATGCCATCAGAACTAATTAAAAACAGAGCCACGCTGGTATGGGGCTCAGTGTTTGGGTTTTACAATAACAGAGTCACAAAGCAGGGGGATGTCTAATGAGAATAGTTTCTGAGTTTGTTTTGTAGCATTGGGCAACTATGTCAATTACTGGAACTGCAGCTCAGGGCCAGCACCCATGCTGGGATGTGAGAGAGTCTTATTGCTGTGCAGATTGAGCTTCCACTTTGATACATGTGATATGCATGTCACTTGTATACTGGTGCCGCTCCTTGGCTGCAGACTATATCAGAGGAAGCTGATGCCACCTTGCTTCTCTTGTCTGAGGCCAGATCAAATGTTACCAGGCCCAGATTTCATCTGCATCATTAGCTATGCTCCAGTTAAAAAATGAAGCATGTCTTCTGGTTGGGAAATTGTTGGAAATGGAGGCTCTGACTTAGCACAGCCTTATGTGTGAGCTGCTGGGGAATTAATGCGTGATAAGAGAAGGGGCAGAGAAGGACATACGTACCGTGGTAAAGAGAGAAAAACAGAACAAAGAGTATGGACAGTTACCAGATAATTGAGGGCTAAAATCTCTTTCTTGCTTTACTTAATGTGTACTAGTAATAAAAGCAAGACTTCTTGGGCTTTCTTCATTTTCCTTTTTTTTTTCCTTTTCCTTTCTTCTTTTCTTAAAGAATACTGCCCCCCCCAAAAAAGAACCCTTATTTTCTCTCTGTGTACATATATATTTGGTGACCGTGATGCATGGTCTTCTGGTCATTTAAGAAACTGCCTTACAAGAAAGAGATAGAGTGATGGAAAAAGGTGGTGGTTTTAGATAAGAAATTATCAGTATAATACTTGCAACTCTGTGCATGGTCTCTTCAGGTTTACAAGTTAATCTTGTGTTCAGGTGATTTTCTTCTCCTTTGTACCAAACATGATTGAAGAACATTCCAGTACTAAATATAAGTACCAATGAATATATTAAAATAGAGCTGCAATAAGAGCTCAGCAAATTTAGGATCCATTTTTTTGATGATTTGGTATATTTAAAGACAGTTGTGTTTATTTGCATTCTGTTTCATTTATATTCCTCTTTTGTATTCTAACAATATATAGAGAAAATATAGTTCTAGTAGATGAATACAAATAGATATGAAGATTTATTAATTAACATATAATCAAGCAATTGGTCATCTCAATTATTAATAGCTCTTGCAACATATACTTAGTTATAGATGACCTTTATGTTTTTTAAAGTTGTGAGAAGATAAGCAAACAACAGATGAACGTGTTATATGAGCAAGATTCTAAGAAGATTGACATACATGTTCTGGTCCAGCAATGTTTATGTTAATTAATCTGAAACATTCAATTATCTACATAATATTTTTTAATGTCAGTGGTAATTAGACATTAAGAATGGGGTATTTTAAAAGTATATGCAATTAATATGACTTTGCAGAATAGAACATAATTTTACCCTTTTACTTTACCGTGGTCACTCTCTGGGCTCTTCAATCAATGTCAGTATTGGTAAGTCTTCCGGGTATCATGTATACTGTAGGCTTTATTACAGAAGCATATGCTGCTTTGAGAGTAATACATGCTAAAACCCAGTAGGCTGGGATTTCCTTAATGCTTCTCTTTCTAGCATCTTTTTCCACCCCTCAGTGAGTGTTTCATCTAATAACCCATAAAGTCTTTGGATAGTAGATTGAATTATCTATTATTCACTTATGCTCTCAAGTATCCTGGCTTTCAGAAGGCTCAAAAAGAAAAACTCTAGACAGAAGACCATCAGCAGTCTGTTTGGAGAATGACAATAACATTAGCAACCTGGAAACTTCATGCTAGAAGACTTAGTGACGGTATGGCCAAGAGGCGAGTGATGCATCTTAAAAATGGGCCTTAGGATTCTGGTGCTTGTTAACCTTAGGCCTGAGGAAGGGACAGGGAGGAAAGAAGGGAATGAGGAAAAAAATGAAGACCGAAGGCAGGGTTGGCAAACAGAGACGACTTCCTCTGGTTCAACACAGGTCCTGCAACTGTACCTGACTAAGATGGGTGAGCTTCCTCCACAAGTCTGCTCCCCCCGCTACACGCAATGTATCTTCAGAGCAAGATTTACGAGGAGTGATGCTTGCACTACAAACCCCACAGAAGTGGAGCACTGACCGAAAGTCACTGCTAGTAAAGTGAAGTTAGAACATCAGCAGAGGACATGAAAGGCATTTTTTTTTTTTTTTTGGTTCTTTTGCTACTAAAAGAGATGAGAAACACAAATATGTTTGGGGAATGTTGAGGGGGTGTTTTATAGTTTTTACTTTATTTCCTGTTTACACTCAACTTCATGGGTAAATGGAACCTATTTATATGTAAGTGATTTTGTAGGGCAGCCACAGTACCTTGTATAATCCCCTTAATGCAAACACTGATTTTATGATCTATGACCTTTAATGCTACAACCAGGGAAGGGGAAAGGAATGGAAAGTGCATCTAATCTGGTATATGTTATGTGGCAGGAACTTTATGGTGTATCTCATCTACTTCTCAGTATCACTCCCGAAACAGGGGGTGGTAATTATATTGCCCAAGTAAGGAGACTGAGGCTTAGGTGTAATTAAAACTAAGGCCATCTAATTTGTGAAAATGGAACTGAGATTTGAGTACCGCCTTTCTGACTCAAGAGGCTATGTTCTCTCCATTCTACTGCCCATCCTTTGTATTTCTAATACATTTCTTAGGGCATTTGAACGTCACTATAACCCAGTGGCAGTTTGGAAGCAAGTACCTTTCAGACACCTACTAGTTAAACAGGAAACTCACCACCCTAATGAAGATAAAGGTGATGGGTAGTGCCTACGTGATGGTGGTAACACAAGTGGATATTTGTGATGTGGTTTACCACATATGTAGCAGACTCACAAGCATCAGTGTAGGAAGCATTATGTAGGAGAATCATGCTAAAATATATTAAAGACTTGTATGAAGGACACTTCTGAAATTAATTAGGAAGACCAGCATTGGGTTTGATTACTTACCCCTCTTCATTTTTTAAGGATTTTTTTGAATTAGGGGAAATCTACTTAAATTGACACTTTATGGCAAGCTAGTACTTTATGAAAAGTACTTCTGTGGCCTCTTTTCATCCAATTCTTGTAAAAGGTAGGTTTCCTGATGGGAAAAACTTACGAAAAATCATTGCTGGCCACTGAAACATTCCCAGACATTTTAATACGTAATTACAGTGGTGTCAAAAAGTTGAACAAATGATAAATGCAGTTTTTGCATTGATGCCAATCAATTTCATCTCCTGCCAGTTTTGTAGGACCAAGTGCTCTTCATTTCCTGTTCAAGTGACAGACTGCGGCAATGGTTTGAGGGGCTGGTGTGTTGCTCTTTGAATGTGGCATCATTTCAGAAATGGAGGTGGGGTTCTGGCAGAAGCAGGATTAGTGTATTTTACTGATGACACCTCCCAACTGGGCATCTTTGTTGTTCCTGGTACGAATTAAATAGGACTTGTGTTTTTAATATTGTCATATTCCTTTTGACCTTATTACTGTTTTAATTTATAAAACATTTATCAGACTTTCATTAGCTGAAATCATTATGAGGATGTTACCAAAAACAAGGTTCTCTATACAAGGAGCTTGACAGTCATAGGGAAGTTAAGGCAGATGGAAACAGGTCAGTCGTAAAGTGGCCTCAGTAAAATTCTGTGGAGCCCATGAGGATGTAATACTTCTCTAAATAAGTCATTCACGTTGGCTCTGAGATATTGAAGAAAGTAGATATTAATAGACAAACTTCTCCCCCCTCCCTAAAAAGTGAATTATCTTTTTCTACAGTTTCTTTTTGGAATTTCTTTTTTTTTTGTAACTTTCCTATAAAATCTGCCTATGAATAATTACAGCTATGGATAGGTGTATGTAGGGAAGGTGAAAAATTGAATAGGCTAGCAAGGTGATGTAAGATGCTGCCACTTCATTGAAAAATATAGTCATTATTATAGCTATGACTTCTTTCAACATAGAAGTTGAGAATATCAGTATTTCAAAGTAATCCTTCTGTTAAATGTGAGTTTTGGTTTCTTGGCCCCTCTCTTACAGTGTGGCCTTCTCAAGTTCATTCAGTGAAAACAGATCCAGAGGAGCCTAACATTATGAGGGTTTAGTTGACCGTGGTCCTCTGAACAACTGGAACTAACTTTCTGTGTCCACTAACAGACTTTAATGAAGGAACCCACTAAACGAGCCTCATTTACCTTGCTGTAGACATTGTGTGTGAGTTTGTCTTAGTGACATCTAATCACATTAATTGTCACTACAAATTCTCATTAATAGAAACTTTAGATAAAGATTGTTTTGAAAATGTTCAGTATTTCAAAGACCAGCAAGCCAAAACAGTAGAATAGTCATGCTAGTGACAGCTGACTTGCCTGTATTTTCTCTTGTACTCATGAGAAGCTTACATATGAATGGGCAGAATAAAGGGAAGAAAATATTAATTGACTGGATTGTTTGGGTTTAGGTGGGATTCCGTAATATGCATTTCCCTGGACATGGAGGCTGAGTAAGAACACCGCCTGAGGTAGGAATGTCAAATGGCACAGCGCTTTAGGGAACAACCTGACGGTTCTGTAGACTGCCAAGTATAGTTATTGCAAGATCCAGCAATTCCACTTCCACGTATATACCCAAGAGAAATGAAAACATATGTCCACACAAAGCTTACAAATAAATTTCGTAGCAGTATTATTAAAAAGGACTAAAGAAATGGACACAGCACAAATGTTCATCCATTGACTGATGAATGGAGAAACAAAATGTGGTATATCTATAAAATGGAAGACTACTTGCCACTATGAAGAAATGTGGCACTGTGCCTGTCCTTTTACTGAGGAGACTGTTTTCACCCATTGTGTGCTCTTGCCTCCTTTGCCAAATATTAACTGACCATATAGTCTTGGGTTGATTTCTGGGCTCTCTGTTCTGTTCCACTGATCTATTCTTGTGCCAGTACTAGGCTGTTTGGGTAGGCGATGGGTAGAGGCAGGCCGACGGGGGCAACAGGGGCATCTGTATTAGTGTCAGCAATCAAATAAAGGACGGGAGAGAAATGCAGCACTGATACATGCTATGACATGGAAGAACCTTGCAAATTCTACGCTAAGTGAAAGAAGCCAGTCACAATATACCACATATTGTATGATTCCACTTATTTGAAATGTCAAGAATAGGCAGATTTATAGATTAAGAGAATAGACTAGTGGTTTCCTAGATTTGGGAGTGGGTTTGAGGGGACTAGAGGGTAATGGTTAAGGGTTGCAGAATTTTTCTTAAGGTAATGAAAATGTTCTAAGGTCAATTGTGGTGATGAGTACATGACTGTGAATATAATAAAAACCATGGAATTGAACACTTTAAATGGATGAAATATATGGCATGTGAATTAGATCTCAATAAAGCTGTTAAAAGAATGTTGCCTGTATACACAGTCCCAGAATATAAAACGAAACCATTTTATATTATCAGTTTTAAAATTCTCACTTGCATTATGCTAACTGACCTTTGGTTTCTTTTAATAAAGATTTAGTACAACTAGTAATCCATTTTATAAGGTGGATATGAGAGCTTGGGGAGCTATCTGATTATCACATATAATACAACAGCAATACTTTTGGTCACTATGTAAAAGAGTCCCCTTTTAACGGTGAAAAATTTGACTGAAGTAAACTGTAAGAGAACCACTTTCATTTCAGAAGGATTTTGTAAAAGCAAAGGTAATTGGCAATAATATATATAGCACTTGTAAATATTATATATACTTCACAGAGTTAGGTCTGAAACTTCTAGCCTCTTGTCATGTGATACTGTATTTATACTCTGTTCTTACAGCACGAGACCTTTCCAATTCATAAAGAAACATTAAAATTTTAATTTTAGCTGTTTAGGACTGCACATAGCATGTGAGACGTGGTTCCCACATGCTCTGTGTCTCGTCACACAGCAAACCACAGAACTGGGACCTTGGTCTTCTGCTCACATCCTATTAAAGCACTGCTTGGCAAAACTGAACAAATGAATATATATATTTTTCTCTTTTCTATTTATTTTATTAAGTGTATGGTAAGGTGTCAGTGATGAAAAAGACCTTGATTCTTTTCTTCTCATATTTAGAGAAAAAAACACCCAATTAATGTTAATGTCTATAAAAACAAATAAAAATTAGAGATACCATCTTCACTCTGCATGCATTCAATAACTTGGCATATGATGATTAAGGCTACATTTTCTTTCAAGGAATAAGTATATAGCTTTAACAAGTGGTATGTTGGTAAATGTTCAGCTTTCCTGAAAAAAAACAAGGCCCTGATTTGTAGCAGTAGCTGATTTTTGTGGTGTAAATATTCCCACCGTGGCTACTTTCAAGCTTCCTGTGAGAGGCATCCGATGTGGAGTTGAACAAGGATGCCCCAAATGGCTACTGAGAGCTTGCATGAGCTGGCCCCAGCAATGACCGGGCGCTTGTTCACACCCGTGCCCACAGACTGAAGTCCTTGTGCATAGACACAAACGCACTCTCCTTGTAATTTATATCACTCTTTTGGGAAATGAGATGTTCAACATGCTTTTTTTTTGATGAACACAAAGTTACTTAGAATTTTATCCAAATTGGAGGCTTCTTTTTCTAAAATAAATTATCAAATGTTTGGCTTATCATATGGAATATACTTCAAGAAATGTAAACTTTTCTGGATCTTTCAAAATCACTTGCCAGAGTAGGACTTAAGTTCTTGTTTCAACTCAGTCATTAAGTAGTGGTGTGTGTGTGTGTGTGTGTGTGTGTGTGTGTGTGTGTGTGTGTGTAAGGGGGTGGGAGACAGAGAAGCCACCTTATTTGAGCAACACCTTAATTTTCTCTCTAGGCCTTGGTTTACTTCACCGTTAGTGAGCAAGTTGAATCGGATAAATTCCAAGGTCCTTCCATTTCCAAACCTGTGAATATAATCATTAAGAATTAATATATGTCAAACTACTGGTATCAGTGAAAGATGATTTAGTGATTATATCTGTTCCTTAAGATTATTCTCTTCAGCTATTTTAGATATAATACTTATTTTTGCTTTTTAATCTCCAGATTTTATTTCCCTACCTTTTAGTTTGCTGCTTCTAACCTTCTATGGGCTTGAGAGAAGCAAGATCATAGGAATGATAGGTAAGCCATGAGCAAAAACTGAGGTTTGAGAGGCTGGCTATCCTAAGAACAAAGTAGGCTCTGTTAGATCACACCATGAAGCATTGCTTGCTCAAGGTCTGTACAGTGACTGGAGAGTCAAAGTTGCTATATAAGTGGTATTTGGCATTGTATTTTTACTGTACATTTTATTATTCAGTGTTTATTCTGTTTTTTGGATATAGCAATATTCTGGTAATCTTTAATAATGGATGAAATTTCACAAATTCAGGTATATTTAGAAGGCAGATTTTTAAAAATTTAATTTTTACATAGGCAAAAGTTGAGGAAGAGAGATTATCTCAAAGTTATATATCATATTTAAAGCAGAAGCAAGATTAGAATTAAGAATTCCTGGCCCTTAAAACCATTCAAAAATTTGTAATTCATCATCTGTCTAAGAGTTTTAGTAAATAGGTCATAATCTCTATGTTGGAGAAAATGTTACTTCCGGGGACTTCAAAATAGGTGCAGAATATATATAATGTTGCATTCCATTCTTTATAAAGCAATTTGATTTTGGTTCACCTTCTCTGGTGGGAAATTGCAACTTGGTCATTCTTGTGGGCCCTCTTTTTATGTCAAAGTTTATGGGTCTTGAGCCATACCAAAGGTGGTTACAAGGTTTTGTCTGGGAGCCACCTCTGGCCATTGACCCTATTTTCAAATGGGTACCAACCCAGTTGTCCATTTGCCTTTTCTGTACAGTGGCTTTAGGTTTGAAGGTCATTATTGCTTTTATACCACAGTTGAAACATGGGGAAAATGTTATGGCTTACTGTAGTGCCACCTCTAAGTCTTCAAAGATGCTATTTTTCATACAGGTCTTGCATCCTTGTGTTTTATTCCTACAGGCTCCATAGACCTGTCTCCTCCCCCAAGTCAGTGAGAAATTTTTTTCTTGTTTGTAAAGATTAACTTTTCCCTTTACTTCTTTCCACACACCACTTTTTTCTGCAAACTTTTCTTGTATGTTTGCTTTTATTATTATTATTATTTTTTTGTCAACTCTATGTTCTCGCAAGGCCTACACTTCTAGAAACAAAGGCAAACAGTCTCCAAGTTAGTTCTGCATTTTCTCCTGTCATTTACCACATATAACCCTCTCACCCCCAGGTGTTAAAAAATCAGTATTTGCTTGAATGTTCAGACTATAAGAAATGTGTGTTAACACTGGTTACTTCAGGGAGGAAAGATCAAGGGTGAGATGGAGAAAGATCACAAATATTTTTCTACTCATTTTTGTGACTTTTGATCTGCCACAACTAGCATATATCACTTTTATAATTAGAAATTCTAATGAAGTTTTTAAAAGGATTGATAGAAGTTTGAAAAATAGACTAGAGCTTTGCTAAAGTCATTTTACAAAAAAATGGATCCAGTCAGTTTTTCAAACTGCAGTTCTCTTTGCCTACATTGGAAATTATAGATAACAATGGAAATTAACAATCCACTTACAACAGCATAAAAATAAAAGACTGAGGGATAATAAAATTGGGAAAGGACAATCTTTAATAAGTGGCTCTGGAAAAATTGGTTATCTGTCTATAAAAAAAGCCAAAATGAACCTCAACCATTCCTTCACACCATACATAAAAGTTAACCGGAAATCAGACACAGACTTACAAGTAAGAGTTTTAACTTTAGAAGACCTAGAAGAAAATATAATAGAAAATATTTGCGACCTTGGATTAGACAATATTTATAAGAACACAAAAATCATTCAACAGAAAAGAAAAATTGGTAAGACAAACTTCATCAAAATTTAAAAATTCTGCTCGCTAGTCCTGACTGGTGTGGCTCAGTGAGCTGAGTGTCATCCCACAAACCAAAAGGTTGCTAGTTCGATTCTCTGTTAAGGCACATGCCTGGGCTGCAGGCCAGGTCCCCAGTTGGGATGTGCGAGAGGCAACCAATTGATGTTTCTCTTGCACATCAATGTTTCTCTCTCTCTTCCCCGATCTCTAAAAATAAATAAATAAATAAATAAAGCAATTATGAAAAATTTCTGCTCTCTAAAAGACCTTGTTTAAGAAAATTAAGAGATAAACCATAGAGTGGAAGATAATACTATTTGCAAAACCCATTTCTGATAAAGGACTTCAATTCAGAACATATAAAGAACTCTTACAACTCAATAATCAATGATAAACTACTTGATAAAAATTGGCAGAAAATTCACCTGAGAAGATACATAAACAAAAATACACTCAACATCATTATTAGGGAAATGCAAATTTAAACCTGTTAAAATTGATATACCTTCACACACCCACCAGAATAACTAAAATTAAAAAGAGTTTCATGGGCTGACAAGGATGTAGAGCAATTGGAGATCTTATACATTGCTAATGGGAATGCAAAATGACATGGGCCCTTTGGAATACAATGTGTTAGTCTGTTATAGAGTTAAACACACACTTGCTCTAAGAAACAGCAATCTCACATTTAGATTAGGTATTTTGGCAAGAGAAATTAAAACACACACATACATTTACAAAAAGGTATGCATATGCATATATTTACGGTAGTGTTATTTGTAGTAATCCCAAACTGGGAACAACCTAGCTGCCCATCAGCTGTTGAATAAATAAGGAAATTGTGATAAATTCATACAATGAAATACTACTCAGCAATTTAAAGGAATGAGCAGCTGATAAATGCAGCAACCTCTATGAATCTCAAGTGCTGTGTGCTAAGTGAAAGAAAAAATGTTCCAAGCTATATGATTTCACTTATGTAACATCATAGAAAAGGCAAAAATATTGGAACAAAAAATAGATAAACATTTCCCAGAGTCTAGGGTGGGATGTATATTGACTTTAAAAAGGGCCTTGAATGACCATTTTGAGGGAATCAGCTAATAGCCTATATCTTTATGGTGGTGTAGTTACAGTCTGTATACGTCTGTCAATGAACTATGAATTCAAAAAGAGTAGATTTTATTGTATGTAATTATATTCAATCAACCCAACTGAAAAAATATGCTTGGGGTGGGAGGGATTATGTTTTGCTCCTTCCCTTTCCTCATCTATAATGTGAGTCTGTTAATAAGTCCTATCATATAGGGTTACTTTGAGCACGAATTGAGATAATATAGGTAGAGGGCCTAGAACAGTGTCTGGAGTGTGGAGAATGCACTGAATAGATGTTTGATATCTTGATTATTATTATTTATGGGTTTGTTTTTTTTTGTTTTACTTATTGTAGTTCTCCATTAGATTCCATCTGGAAACAAAAGGGTTTGCTGCCAACAAGAAAAAAATATGTTCGTAACTATTTCTAAAAACAATGGTCTTCGCAGGCAGGTGGGTATAGGTGCCTCACCAGTTGTGAGGCAGTGGGTGAGCAACATGTGGGAGACTGTGCCTACCGGAAGCCTGCGGGGTACTGCACCCCTTTCTCTGGGTATTGCCTTCTCTAAGGTTTTTCTGCATTAGCTGATGATTGTAGAGGAATAGAGCTTGTTGGAGCAAAAAAAAAAAATCTGCTTAGATGTAGAAGAGTTTCTTAATGGGCTGTGCTTCATTCTAAGATAAAATTTGAAATCTCTGTGTTCTTCTGGTTCAGAAGTAAGTTTCTGCCTCAGTCTCATTTCCCTTCACTCCAGCATGCGTAAGCCCCAGTCTACACTCTACCTTTCCCTTATATACCAGTTTCACTTTCCTTTCACCTTTCTAGAGGGGCCAGTTTCTTTGCATTGATAAAACAAATCAGCTTATGTCTTTCCATTGCTTATGTTATTCCAAAATTATTTTTGTAGGCTGTTTTCTATTAACATTAAATGTTTTATTTTGAAATAATGTTATACTTAGAGAAAAATGCAAAACTAGTACAGACTTCCCATATACCCTTCATGTTTCTCTTTCAACATTAATATTATACTCATATAACCTTAGGACTGTTAAGAAAACAAGGAAATTGACATCGATACAGTATAATACTATTAACTTATCCATCGATCGTATTTACATTTCACTACTTTCCTACCAATCCTTTGCTTTTGGTCCAAGATCTTGTCCAAGATCCCACATTACACTTACTTATTATATCTCCTTAGTCTCCCCCAATCTGTGAGAGTTCCTCAGTCTTCCACTGCCTTTAATGACCTTGACACTTTTGAAGAATACTGGTTAGTTATTTTGTAGATCTCTCAATTTGAATTTGTCTGATGATTTACTCAT
Organism: Micronycteris hirsuta; assembly: GCA_004026765.1. Taxonomy (NCBI): domain Eukaryota; kingdom Metazoa; phylum Chordata; class Mammalia; order Chiroptera; family Phyllostomidae; genus Micronycteris; species Micronycteris hirsuta. The sequence continues at coordinate 25,292 of PVJI01008333.1, forward strand.
GCTTAGACTGAGGTTGAATATTTTTGGTTAACAATACTATAGAAATTTTATATATATGTAATTTTCCTAGGAGGGATTGACCATCAAAATTTAAAAATTCTGTTGACCACAGAATTTTCTCTGTGGTCCACAGAGATGGATAAGATGTTGATATGTCTTTTTGAGTGGTGATATTTACCTTGATCACTTGGTTAAGGTAATGTCTACCAACTTTGTCCCCTCTTTTCTTTTTGTAATTAATAAACATCTTTGGGAGAGAGATTTTGAGAACATGCAATTAACTTAATCCTCGTTATACTTTCTTCTATTAAATTATATAAAGGAAATCACCAATTTACCTTGATCCTTAGCCAAATGGCTCAGAAAAAGCATTTAAGAACCTCAAAATGTAGGTGCCCAAGAGTTGGCTATATGGGCATATTTTAGAACTGAGTCCTTCTGCATATGAGCGATTCTCAAGACTGAATGAGGAGAGGGAGTGGACAGAAATGAGGCAACTGACTGATTCGGTCACATTCAGGGCATGTTTCCAAGGCTTGTGTCATATAGCTACTGCTGCCACTGTTTGGAACTCTCACTGACTCCACCTTCATTCCACACTGAAGTTTGTGAGAATATCAGCTCAGTGTCCTGAAGGTGTTTGTTTCCTAGTTTCTCAGAAGGAAGGCACAGAGTGTCTACCCTGGCCTGCCTCCCTAATCAAAGACTCAGCTCCCTCCACAGATGCCCATGTAAATCATCTTTAGTGGAACAATGAGAATCTAGGGAAAACCCCTCCTAGGGAAATGAGTGCCATTTCATTAACAGAGGGGAAAAAAAAAAACAATCCTTCAAATCTGGTTCATCTCACAGTCTAAATGCAAGTTCTTAATTAAAAGCCAATAGAGATTTCTAAAGTTGAAGAAAAACTGGAGCAACAACTTTTAAAATTATCCTGTGGGCTTTTTTCCTTCTTAGTCTCTTAAAGGAAAAAGGCTAATAACCATTCAGTGGCAAATTGCTGTTCCTCCAGAACAAGGAAGTGAATGAGAATGAAAAGTGGCATCCCAGGGGAATAGGGAGTCATCCTGTAATTAGACTGGGCACCATGTAGAGAGGCAGCAAAAAATTACTGGAATGGATCAATGAGGAATTATCCTATTAGACCTCAATGGCTTATTCTAATTTCTAGTTTCTGATGGAATAAGTAAAATACCATGCTTTACACATGTGTGCTTTCCACAGAACCTGAAACAGTGCTGAGTATGAAGTAAGAACTCTGGAGATCCTTGTTTATCAATCTGAGGATTCCAGAGTCAAAGTCTCGGCGGTTTTGGCAGGCACTTTTTTGTTTGAGCAGATCAATGCTGAATAATGGCAACAATAATAGGTTCTTTATGTCCAGCGTTTCTCTACCTTGTATTATTGGCATTTTCGGTTAGAGAATTCTTTGCTGTGGGGGCTGTCCTGTGCGTTATAGGATGTTCAGCAGCAGCCCTGGCCTCTATACACTGGATGCTAGTAGTACCCCCAAGTCATGACAATCAAAAATGTCTTCCATGTGGAATCTAAAGAGCAAAATAAACAAACAAAATAGAAACAGATTTATAGATACAGAGAACAGAATGATGGTTGCCAGAGGGGGTAGGTTTGGGGGACTGGGTGAAAAAGATGAAGGGATTAAGAAGTACAAATTGGTAGTTACAGAATAATTATGGGGATATAAAGTGCAGTGTAGGAAACATACCGGTAGTCAATATTATTGTAATAACTATGTATGGTGCCAGGCGGGTACTTGAAATATCAAGGGGACCACTTTGTAAATAAAGTATATGATCTCTGACCACTATGCTGTACGCCTGAAACTAATACAAAATAATATTGAATGTCAACTGTAATTGAAAAATAAAATTTAAAAGTTAAAAAATAAAACAAAGTGGCGAAAAAAAAAATGTCTCCAGACATTGCCAAATGTCCCCTGTGTGAGGGAAAAGTGGGGAGGGGGCGCATCAAATCACCCTCATTTAAGAACCATGGCTTTATTTCTTTATCCCGAGGTCACTCAGAAAATAAATGGTAGAATGGAGACAGAGGCCCAGAAAGTCTGATTTCTGGCGTCCAGTAATATTCATGATGTAACCCTACTGAGTGCATTGTTGACTACATGGAGAAAACATAGCATTAGGAGCATTGATATACCTCGGCATGGATTTTTCTTTTGGAATGGATTTTGTTCATGAATCAGGTTAACTTAATGGAATGGAAACCACTTTGAAGACTCAAGAAACTTTCATTTTACAGGGGAATGCACTGATCACAGCGACATGAAATAATCTAAACAGGAGATTTGTTTCTGGCTGTTTCTGAGTACCAGCAGAGGTCTGGGGTAGTTCTGAAGTCTCTTTCCTTAATTTACATACTGCCTCCATTTTAGCAATGCAGAAGGGAAATGAATAAAAACAATTATCCTCAAAGACATTCAGTCTGGTCTTGACTTGTTAAGAACGATAAAAGTCAGCAGTTAGAAGCATTTAATACAGCTGAACAAACCATAGAGTCTCAAACAGCTTCATCTGGTGCATTTCCTCTCAGTGGCAAATAAAAAGGAAGACGATAATTAGGGCATGATTCTGTTCAAGCTATCCAATAAAAGCTTTTAAAAATGATTGCCCTTATAGATGGCAATGTAAAGAACAAAAGAATCCAGCATGGGTTATTATTTGCTTATTAGTATTACTTTATGATAATCTCTCCTTTTTGCATTTTAAACCAAAGGGAAACACTACATGCTCACATGATTTCTTAAAATATATTTTTGATAACACATTGGAAGTACACTGACTTTTTAAATTTGAATGCCAGCTTTCAGGTTTTCAATTAATTAATAAGTGTTTACTAACCCCAGCTATTTTCCAGGTCTGGGGTATTGTACAAAATTTGGTTGAAAGCCCTGAGTCTCCTCTGAATTCCAGAAATTGAAAGTCAAGTGAGAAGGAGAGAAATCAGTGACCCTCAATCTTCAATGTGCACGAGAATCACCTGGGGATCGTGTTAAAATGAGTTTCTGACTCAGCAGGTCTGGAGTAGGGCACGAGAGTCTGCATCTCTAAGAAGTTTCCAGGTGATGCTGACGTTGCTGGTCCAAAGGTCACACTTTGTGTTGCAAGAATCTAAATGACAAGTCAAGAATACATGATATAAAATAAATGGAGCTCTAATTACTAAATTCAAAGTATGTTTCCTCTAAGCTCAGAGAATTATACTCTTCCCTGTGGTATAGCAGCCACTGAAGATACTCATGTGTCCTGTGCTTATGCACGGCCAGCACTGCCTGCTAGTCCTCATCCATGCAAACGTGCTTGCAATTTTGTATACGGTGGCAAGGGTGGGCATTGACCACTATGCACCTCTAACAAATGTCTAAGCTGCTCAGAAAGCCATTTGAAATCTGGCATTGGCTGGGTACCTAGACTTCCACTGGAACTCCTGTGACTCTTCTATTTTTTATTCAGGTTTTATGACTGCCCAGAAAGTCTTCAGATTGGGGTCTTTGGTCTAACACTGTAGTATTCACCTAGTCCCTAAGGACACTCATAGTCACTCTCTGTGAACCAGAGGCAGCTTGGGAGAGAAGCAGCTATCAGTAGAGTCCTGCTCCTTTATTTCATATAAATGTGTGGAGGTCTTCCCTCTGAAAGTTTGCTCACGGCTGATGGTGACGCTGTGTTCAGTTAGGAGTTGAGTTTCCAGGCCAGTGCTATCTGATAAATCTTTCTGTGGTGATGGGGCTTTCTGTCTCTGTGCTCGCTAAATGGTAGCCATTAGCCACGTGTGGCTATTGAGAGCTTGAAAAATAGCTTGTGCAACTGAGGAACTGAATTTTGAATTTTAACTATATTTAATTAAATACAATTTAAAGTTAAGTACTACATGTAGCTAGTGGCTACCTTATCAGACAGCACCCGGATGGACTTCTTAAAGATATCCATACCCATAGGAGAACAGCAGGAAGTGGTTGGATTCAAGCAAGACCGGACTGCTTTTGACCTGGCTTTCTAATTGATAAAGGTGGTGAATTGACCTGGGGAAATGTCTTACTTTCTCTGTTCATTTTTGTACTTTTTTGGTAGAAATATGTGAGACTAGGTATTTAATTTACATTTTCAAAGGCCTTTTAATTTGTTTTCTAAGATATAGATAGCCATTATAGAAAATCTTGAAAATATTATTATAGAAAATGAATTAAAAAATCATTCATTATACTGTTGTCTATGTCCATGAGTTTTTTTCCCCTTTTTGCTCAGTCCCCCTACCTCAACCCCCCCCCAACACTGGACAGCAGTGTGGTGACTGCTGGGGGAACGGGGGTGTAAGGGCGCTAAATGGTAATGGAAAATATACAATAAAGATTAAATTAAAAATCATTCAAAATCCCATCTTCTAAAAATAACTACATCAACATTAATAACTACAGTGAACATTTTGGTGACTAGTTCTACAGTTCTCTCTGTGTGTATCTCACATAATAATCTACAAATTTATAGATTTATAAATTAATCAATATTATACAGAAGAAATTTAAATTAGATAGCTTACTTCTGGGAGGGTCCACAGTGACGTCGTGCTGGAGAACATGAACCCCCAGATGACACCGAAAAAGAGACGAGAAGGTAATTACCTTCCCGCTTCTCTGGAAAAAGTAACGCTCTGTTTTGCATGTTAACTATGGCCAACCTATGAAACCCTTTTTTAGGCATCAAAGAAATAGAGTCTGTGAGTGACTGATCAAAGACTCATGGGCTAACAGACGGACTCTAATCTCGGAGCCCTGGATGAGCACTTAGCCATCTGAGTTGTTGTCAGTACCACAGCAAAATAACAGATGGAAATGGGGGAGAAAGTAGACCCAGCGAACTCCAGGATGAAGTTTGTCTTCATCATGTAGCGTTAAGTACTAAACAAGATGTTCTCTAGTTAGTGGAGTTGTTTTCCTAAATGCTCTTATGTTACTGCTTAAGCAGCCCCTGCTTTTGTTCAGGCTCACAAAAGGGAAGAAGAAACACATTCTCTTAAGGATCAAGATGGTGATATTTCTTGGGGCAGCTGAGTGGAAGTTCAGTTTGTAAACTGAACTTGGAAATCTGGAATTTAAGCTTTTATGTCTTATGAATACAAGTTAGTTTAAGGAATCTAGGTGGCTTTCTGCGGGCTAGGGAAAGGAAGAAGTGGAAGGGGAGGCAGCAGAGGTTAAAGTGTAAAGAGAGATTCACCCACAAAGCGTTTGTAAACATAGTTCTGTTTTCACTTTAGATTATGTGCAGTGTTTAATGTTAAGTGCTTAATGAATCTGAAAGTGCTATCATAATAACAGCTAGCAATAGTGCTTTTATTCTTTGCTGGCTACTTCTCAGACTCACACTGAATGACAAGTTCAAAGTTTATGAACTCCAGCAAGACAAACTTTGACTTTTCTCTCGTACTCTGAAAGATTTTCATTGTCCTCCTTGCCACCTAAGTCCAAAGTACAAATACAGGTGCAAGGAACTGATGATCCTGTTTATACATTACCGAAGGATTCTTGAATTTTATGCCCTTTTTTGATCAGTTCCCTGCTTATTTAGACTTATGACTCCTGCGGTATTTTCAGTCTAGAGTGCTGGCGTTGGTGCTGGTGTTGGAGTAGCACAGTGGTTCAGAGCATGGACTCTGGAGTCACACTGCTGGGTGTGGAGTCAAACACTGGCTCCGTCATTATGTGGATACATTTCTAAGCAGCTATGTGTCTCGGTTTCCCTTTATGTAACATGGCAATAACAATAATAATATTACCTATTATTATTCTCTATTATGGACTGGAGACACTTGTTCCAACCTCATAAAAGTCATTGTGAGGCTGAAGTTAGACAATCCTGGTAAAGTGCTTATTACAGTGACTAGTGTTCTAAAGTATTTTGGCACAAAGTGCTTAACAATGTCAGGGATACATTGTATGATTTTCGCATTTCACCTGTGGCTTTTCAGGAGAAATGTTTGCCATCAAGGGAGAGGGAGTTTTTCCTTTAGTTTTTTTCCTGCAGTTTTGTGCCTGCATGATGTAGGCATGCACTCTAGAATCTAAGATCTAAACTACACAGTACTACTCATCTTTGAGCTAGACCAGAGTAATAACTATATCAATTTTAACACACATTATCTGAAGATTTATAAGGAGAGATGAAGGACCCTGAGTTTAGAGTTGAATATACTTGGTTGAAAACCCAGCTTTATTATTTACCAGCTGTGTGACCTTGGGCAAGTTACTTAGCATCTCTCATCTTCAGGTTCCTTGTTTGTGCACTGAGGATATTAGTTCCAACCTCAGCGTTGTTGTGAGGCTGAAATGAGAGAATCCTGTGAAGTGCTCACTATAGAGATGAGCACATTAAATATTCTCAAGTATCTTAGTAATTTTTGCATAGTTTTGCTATTTTCCCCCAAAATAAATTATGTAGCCAAGCTCAGAAAGAATTTTGTTTTCTAAAGAATATTCAATTATAGTTTGAATGACACCTACCAAAATCAGATTCTAGACTGGAGACTCCTGCCATGACGCTCAGTTGTGGGTATACAATAGGTGTTTGATTTTAAAAATGTACATATACTTATAAATATAAATGCATATGTATATGTATACATATATGAATATATATGCATATTTTACTATGTATCAAACACTAAGTACTTAAAATATTAATTCATTTAATTTTTATTTTAACTTCCATGAAGTAGTACTGCTATTATCATCTCCATTTTACAGATAAGGAAACTGAGGGAGAGAAAGGTTAAGTACCATTTCAGGATCTCAGCGCTAGTCCATGGTAAAGCTGGGATCTGCACTCAGGAAGTGTGGCTCCAGGATCCGTGCTCTGATAGGCTACACTGCGCCACCTGACTCAGAGCATCTCACCTGAAGGAGGCAGGTGAGACCACATAAATTTCTCTTTACATTCTTCATGTTCCTCTGAGTCTGGAGATCAAACAACCAAATACGAAAGAAATATTTCTTTTTAAAGTCCCTTCCTTTTCTTCCTTCTCCCTCCTTCCCCATTCTCTCACCACCTCCTCTACTCCCTCTCTCAGGCCATTCCATTTTATGTAAGTCCCATTATGGGCTGCTGCTCTGGACACGGTATAACTCAACATGACACATGGTGAGCAGAGATGTGTAGAAATACCTAAAACTATTAGAGCCAAACAGCTCTCTGTTAAAGTTTTTACTGCCGCATAAATATTCTGCGAGCTGGCTGGAGTCTCTGAGGTATAAATACTCCATTAGAGAATATATCCATGGTGGCAGCATGGCCCTCTAGGTCTTGTCCAAGAGCCCAAGAAAATGCAAGGGTCTGGTGGCACTTGGTTCCTTTGTATTTAAACAGCCTTTTCCCATTTTCAGAGTACAGTGGTGTTATTAACAAGGTCCATTTGGTTTATTTTTTTCCTTAGAAGAAATCTCAAGACCCCTATGGACAGATTAAGGAACAATTAGGCAACTTGTATTCACTGAGTACTTACTATGTGCTCAGGCCTCTCACAGGTACAATGGTAGAAACAGGTGAGTGTTGAAATACCACACCCCATTGTCACAGAATATACAAATACTCCCACACGAGGTGTCTAAAAGTGCAATCTGTACTTGAATAAGGTAAGGGAACTCTTCTGTCTTAAGATAGCACGTTGACCATCCATGAAGATTCCTGAGAGAAAAATTCATTATTATTTATTTTCATTTGATAAAATGTTGCTTTCTAGAGTAACAAACCACATCTCTAAAATGCAAACAGAAAAAAAAAAAAGATTGTCTTGATTGTCTCTTGTTTTACAATATTTTCTGAAGAGGCCAAGTTTACCCCTGACCATTCCAGGTGGCTGAAAACACCATGCTCCTGATTACTCAGGAATTAATATTTTCTGAGGAGAGATGACTTAGGAGGCAGGATGCGGGTCAAGAGTGTTCAGGCCCAGCAAGACTGCATCATCAGCCTGTCCACAGATTTGCCAGATTCATTCATCCTTGTTCTGTCTCTGCCCCGGGCTATGCCAGTCCACGAACATGGGAACAGAGTGGCAGCACGCAAGCTGGACACTGCATGCAGGCCAATGAGGCATACCCCAGCCCTGCGTAAATAAGAGAAGGGCATGCTTCAGTCCTCTCCGAATCATAGATCAGAAAATTAAGGTCAGCATCTCTTTGACCTATACAGCATCCCAGTGAGAAGAGGGAGAAATAAGGCAGTCAGCCTTATCACCATTTCACAGGCCAGAGAATAGAGACCTAGGGAGGCCACACCTGCAGAGGGAAAGGTGAAATGAAGCCTCTCCCCCCTGATGTTCCGCATGCTTTCCATTTGACTGGGCTTCCCCAGACTTGGCTGATCATCGGTATCACCTAGGTGCGAGGGTTAAATATATGGATTGCAAAGCTATTCCATCCCTCAGAGACTCTGATAAAATAAATCTGCATACCAGGAATCCATGTTTTTAACGAGCCTCACACATGATTCTAAAGATTAACATTAAACTACTACCTCCCTGTCCCCAAAATTGTTATGGTTGGGAAAGAAAAGCCTCAAACCAACAAACTGGTCAAAACCACTGTCAGAAAGGGGTTACTCTGCCGCATGGGATTCAGTTGGTCTAACTCAGAGGATATCTTTTGGAATTAACAGCCTTTGAGAGGAAATGGTTGAGCTAGACCCAAGCAGCTGACGCAGCCCCTGCCAATGTGTAATCAGAGGAATGGAACACAAGGCCTTTGTCCACCAAATGTTCATTTTGACCATGGAAACTCCACATTATTTTGCTTGTCACTTAGGCTCTCTGGGCTGCACACCATAAGGTTCTGAATTCTCTGTGTTTGAAAGGAGAGGATCCTTTACTATGGAATGTCTTCATCTCATGGGGTTTGGCTGGTGCTGTTTTCGACGCATTCTGTGGAAACAGCACACAGATATTGGGCTTGGCCTGAAGACTTGACCCATCCTGATGTTGGATCATTTGGGGAAGGGTCTGCTAAATTTTATTTCAGCAGGGGGACAAGTCACTAGATCAAAGAATGGGGACTCTCAGAAATGAATTGGAATAAACTCCTTTTTTGATAACCCCCATTTTGTTCAATAAATCACTAACTAAATATTATTTACAAGGAATAGTAATAATGTGGATAACTAAAACACACATAATTACTACTTATATCATTTTCCTCTCAACCTCACAAGAGCCCTGTTAGTTAAAAAATCAAACAAATCAGTTTAAACCTTTTCTGTTTCCTTGCCCTTTCTACTTTCCTGAGAAATTATTCCATTTCTAGAAAATAAATTTCTTTAAAAGGGAACGGGGATGGATGGGATTTTATCATCCACTTAGAAATGTGGAAAAATTCAATTGTACTTACTCACTAGAGTCTGTGTAGAGGACTCCAAGATCCCGATGGACACGTTGACGTTATGTTGATCTGAGCAGCTGCAGCCTGCAAAACCGGAATTTTCAGGTGCGTCTAAAACTACAATGCTACGCTTAAGTGAGAAAGATCCAAACACTTGGTTAATTCAGTTCTGCTATGTATATAAATAGACATGGCTAGGATTTTGCAAAATGTTTAAAACTAAATACCCAGGGGAGACAGCATGGGTTCTCAGCCTGTAGATGTCTTATGGAAAGTCCTACATGTTTATGACTTGCTAACTGTTGCCAGTCGGTGCTTCTAGAGAGGATTCGCAGAAGCTGGATGCTCCCCTTGAATGGCTAGCTCTGTGCTTAGGCAGGGGTGACTGTGAATGGACCCAGCCTTTGCCCTGTTTTGCCACATGAATTAAGGAAAAGAATACAGAATAACACAGGTGTGAATTCGGCTCTGACTGTAATTTTTTTTTGCTTCACTCCTGATGCCAAAGTTCAAATAATTTTCCTCCTAGCTTTCCTCATGGTTCTTTAAATATGAATTATTGCCGGTTTCATGATTTTCACTGCTCAGGAAGACTTTTGTAAATCATTTCATGGCTAGCCCTCATCGGTTGGCCGTGGTTGGGTTAACAACTTAGCTTCCAAATGCTGTTACCCCCACCCCAGATTCCTCTTAATGTCCATCTCTGAAAACTGTTGCTTTGAGTGAATGCTGCCTCCCTTCCTAACTGTTTATTATCAGCAGGTCCTGGACATTGAATATAAATAGCCTGTATACGCATTTGAAGGAAGTTTGGAAGTTGGAACTAAATTTTGTTTAATGATGCCACAGCATTAGACTTGGCAGCATAAAGAATTTAAAAATGCACTGTCCTAACAGAATTGGGGCTACAAAATGTAATCAGAAGAATTAAATCAAACATTTCTGGTGACTGACTTACTCTTTTGAAGTTCTTCTCATTAGATCTGCAGAGTATTTTTAAAAATAAAATGTATTTACAGTAATAAAAATACACATTTATTATTCCTTTTCCACCATTAAAGCCAAAACAACTTCTTATAAATTCAGACTTCCCAAGTTTTCACGATTATTTTCTATATCTGTTTCCCCCTTAAATTTTTTTAAATTTAAATTTATTTTAGAGAAAGAGGAAGTGGGGAGAGAGAAAAAGGGAGAGAGAAAAAGAGAGAGAGAGAATGAATGAAACATCAATTTGTTGTTCCATTTATTTATGCATTCCTTGGTTGCTTCTTGTATGTGCCCTGACTGGGGACCAAACTCACCAAGTTGATGTGTTGGACCTCCGCTCTAACCAACTGAGCTACCTAGCCGCCGGGGCTCCTCCTCCTTCAGACTCTGACAATAAACTTCTGCTTTTATAGATATCTTTTTTGTCATCAAGATCATAAATTGTTTTCTCTTCTTAGATCATTTTTAAACACTATTATACAAATGCTTTCTTTGTTACTAGCCTTTTCCACCTCCTGCCTTCTCTCTCTTGGTTTTGGTGAGCTGACTCTAATTTGATGTAGCATGCAGAGAAAGACCAAACGTTCCCCTAACTCTTCCTCCCCATGGAATTCTTGTAATAGATGCCATTGTCTCTCCTATAGGAATGTTGGCTTTGGTTTGTAGTTTGGCATAAAAGTATGTTAAGAAGACAAACCTAATGATATCTTTGCTATGTTCTAGTGATTCTATTTTTTTGTAGTTCTCAGAGGTTTTTAATGTTCTGAGCCTTCTTCTCTGTAAACTTCCTCTCTCTGGCTGGGGTAGGGGGGAGTGGAAGAGGGATAATGCAGACAATTGTACTTGAACAACAATAAAAAAAGAAAAAATATTGATTATACTATTATAATTGTCCCACTTTTTCTCCCTTTTATTCCCCTCTGCCCTGCACCCCCCTCCCACTAGTATTCCCCCTTCCCACTCCCCACCCCACCTTAGTTCATGTCCATGGGTTGTACATATGTTCTTTGGCTTGTCCATTTCCCATACTATTCTTAACCTCCCCCTGTCTGTTTTGTACCTACCATTTGTGCTTCTTAATCCCTGCACCTTTTCCTCTATTTTCCCGCTCCCTCTCCCCACTGTTAACCCTCCTTGTGATCTCTATTTCTGTGATTCTGTTTCTGTTCTAGTTGTTTGCTTAGTTTGTTTTTGTTTTTATTACATTCAGTTGTTGATAGCTGTGAGTTTGTTGTCATTTTACTGTTCATAGTTTTGATCATCTTCTTTTTCTTAGATAAGTCCCCTTTAACATTTCATATAAAAAGGGTTTGGTGGTGATGAGCTCCTTTAACTTGACCTTATCTGGGAAGCACTTTATCTGCCCCTCCATTCTAAATGAAAGCTTTGCTGGATCTTGGATGTAGGCCCTTGCCTTTCATGACTTGAAATACTTCTTTCCAGCCCTTTCTTGCCTGCAAGGTTACTTTTGAGAAATTAGCTGATAGTCTTATGGGAACTCCTTTGTAGGTAACTGTCTCCTTTTCTCTTACTGCTTTTAAGATTCTCTCCTTATCTTTCATCTTGGCTAATGTAATTATGGTGTGCCTTGGTGTGTGCTTCCTTGGGTCTAACTTCTTTGGGACTTCTTCCTGGATAAGCTCACATATTTAAGGCTAAAGCCAGTATCTCCAGCCTTCCTCTCTTTTTGTGTCTCATTTAACTAATGCTTACTTAGTACCACTTCTGGGTCAGACACTGTAATGCTGCTGTGGGTAAATTGTTTCTTCCTTAAAAGTGTCTTGCTTTACGTAGCTGCTTTGGTTAGCAGCAAAACATGAATTGAATGGGGATTTGCTAACACTTTCCTGATTGAATAGGCCAGGTATTACATTTTATTTAAAAAGCATGTTTGAACTTTTTTTTTTTACATTTATCTCTGCAAAAGTGTGTTTCTTGCTGTTTTCTTATTCTTCTAGTCCTGTACTCTGCAGTCCTAAGTTTCATTGACACCAATTTTCAACACCATCCTTCTTGTCTCCAGGACTTATGCCTTATCTGTTTGTATACAATGTGTCACTTTTGATACCATAATCTTATTTCTTGATCTCACATTAAATTAGTCTTTCATTCAGAGTGCCATAAACTGTCTTGTAGGCTTCTTGAGCTTTGTGCTATTTTTATTACATGTCCACCTTTACATTGTTTTTATCCCTATATTTTTTTAAAATGCATTTAATCTTGAGGCATTCCTTCTTCTTAGATTCTTGTCATTCTACTTGAAAAACAAAACCAAATATTATTTCTTATTTTTTTTTCCTTTTAAAACTTTGGCTCCATATGTATTTTCTCTGTCAGTTTTTTTTTTTGTGTGTGTGTGTGTTAATTTCTCTGGATGCTGTTTTTTCCTCCCAAGAACTAAACTACCTCCCATGAAGGGTTTGTTCTCTCTGGCATCTTACAAAAGCCACTACTCTTCCCATCCAAGTCCAGCATGTTTATTTTCCCATCACACTATGAGAGTCTTATCTTCTTGCGATCTTTTTTTTTTGCTGAGTTTTAATCTCAGGAGAGAGTATTAAACAGCTTTCAGTCTGTGTCCTCAATACTGGCCCAGCTTTGCCAGGCTTCTTTTGCCTGTGACCCCATCTTGCACAGGTGGCATCACAATAAGTATGTTTTCATTGACCAAATGGCTATGGGCTTCTTGGTCTGTTTACATCCCTGTCCAGGCTGCACAGTGCTTGCGGAAAGGCAGCTGCTCTAGTGCAAGGGCTCCCAGACCAGGTGCTGCAGAGGTCCATGAGGCTCTCTGAAGAGCCACTCACTCCAGGGCACAGGGGAGGACCAGGGGCATGGCCCATGACCTCTGCCTGTGGCACCAATGTGAATTTCTCCTATATATTGGGATTCTGTATGAGGTTGACATTTGAAACAAAATAGGTTTACTGCTAATAATATGATTTTGAAAATGGTTGATAAAGTGAAGGAGCATTGACCATGGAGACAGAAGGTTCTGTGCTTATCTGCTGGACAGTCTTGAGCACTGTCATCTGTAAAGTAAGAATGCTATATTCTGTGTAACTCACACAGGAGGATTACATGAGATAGTGTGGAAATGCACGAATAACTGAGAAAAAATGAAAAGTATGAAATAAATTTGTTTATACATGTATGCACCTCAAAAACAATATTTAGTGAAAAATGCAAGTTGCAGAATGGTAGGTACCGTGTGATAACATTTGTATAAATTTAAAACAAATGCAGAATAATACTTATTATTTCCAGAAGAGTAGGACTGGATAGGAGGACAAAATGGACTGGAGATTGATATGTAATGCTTTGACTCAACTGAGTCAAAGATTAACAATAATTGTATTTGTTACAATATGTTGAGGGGTTTTGGCATTTTTAAAGACACCCCTCTCTTCCGAAGTCTGTAAAATAGCATTTAAATGTGTTTACAAACTTTTTATTAAATAATTTATTGACATATATGTATATATATCACCTATCTATATACCTATTATCCTTTCTTTGTCTAGTCTTTAAAACTGTCTGTTCCCATATGGAAAGTTCAAGGGGAAGTGGAAGAGAAGGTGGCCAATGGATATTTGCTTTTAGTGGCATGTTTATACACTGGAACATATTTAAGCCAGTTCATACACTTTATTGTGCTCACCGTTTTATTCCTGAAAATAACGAACAGAAGCTAGAAATCTGGGCACTTTCATTATTTACTTTTTTCAACTGTCTTATCACTTTTCTCTGCTCAGAAACAATTTCTAAAATAAATTAATCTTTCACTGCCAATTTGGAACACACATCAAAAACTGCTTCCTCCTCTGGACTGAACGCCTGCATGTTAGCCCTTTGAATCCATCCCAGTTGAATTACTAATTGGAGTCTCCACTACATAACCTCCTACTCTCTAAGATCCTGGACACTGGCCTCCCTGAAAGGGCCCTGCCTGCTGCTTTCCTTCATGAAATGTCAAGTAGCTAAGATGGCATTTTCTTTTCTTTCTTCAATTTCTAAGTGTAGCAGGGTGCAGCTAAGAGGGGAGCCCCAAATAGGGATTTGTAATGGGGTCCAGATGAACTTGAAGATAGTTGGGCCAAACCTGCCCGGAATGCTAGCAGCTGTGGCCAATTGTGGGAGGAGCTGGAAATGAGGCTTCAGAGGAAGATTGGCGCTGGGATTTAAACCCAGGCGCGGCAGTCATTTGGCGTCTCTTTTCAGGGACCACGCATCTTTTCGGGGACCATGCGGCTTGGGCTAGAGTCAGTTTCATGTGGCTTTAGAAGTGTTCCCTTTCTGCCACGTGGATGGTGCCGGAAGCCTGAATCATGGACTTCTTTCCTGAGATATAGTATCCCAGACTGGGCAGAGGGAGAAGGAAGGACTGTGTGCATTTGTGAGTATTCTAAAGAACTTTAGTCTATATAACTTTTAAATAAATAAAATTCCTTTCCTTTTACGTCTTTCCTCTGGAGGTGGGCAAAGCGAATCTAGTACGGGGGGACCCTTGGAGAAAAAGGGGGGTCTTTCATATTGTTCACCTCCTCCTCTAACACCTGATCTGTTCTGTAATATAACCAGTAAGGAAGACAAGTTAAGAAGAATGTCGTCTTCTCCTTTTTTTTTTTTTTTGGTCTTTACATATTTCCAGTATTTTTTTTCCCTTTTTTGGTTCAGCTCTGACTCATTTTAATATCCATCTGAATGTCTTCATTTGTACCTTAGAGTTGACATTACCTAGGAAATGAGAAGGAGAAGTTTGGGGCTGGAGGCTGGAGATAGGGACTGTAGCATGTTTTGGATTTAGCACAATTTAACTTTAACCCCATTACTGTCCTTTTGTCTTCCCAGTAAGGTGTGGTGTATTTTGGGCTCACAGCTTTTTCCTCTTTGCCTGCTAGCAGTGCCCCATTGTGACTTCTCACGGAAGAAAAGACTTGTGTATCCTATTAACTGGAACGGTAGGGTAGACGCGGATGACACACCCCAATTTTTTGGCTTGGGAAGTGGACATGAGAGATCCTCACATCAACCTATGATACAGCTGTGATTGAGGTTTGGGTCTTTAGATTCCTATGTTCAGCCTCTTTCTATTGCAATTTTTGTCCCAACAAAGCAATCTTTCCAGTATTATTGGATCCCGCTTCGCTCAGCCCACGAAAAATGCCTAGACGTTTTCTCCAGCTGTACTCACTTCTTGGTAATCTCATTCAGTTCTATTTTAAATACTATCTATATGCTAATAACTCCTAAATATATATCTCTTGATCTGATCTCCCCTCTGAACTCTGGTTTTATTTATCTTACTTACTTGACATCCATCAGGATTTTTAATAGGCATCTCAAACTTAGCTTGTCCGAAATCTTAATTCCCCTCCAAACTGACCTCTTCCCAAGCTTTCTCAGTGTGCCAATATCATTCACCCAGCTGGCTTTTGCTAGAAATCTTGGAGTCAATACTGACTCTTAATGCTTGTTTTATACCAATTATTCAATCTGCTCATCGTGTTTGCCCTCCTTTCAAATTATATCCCAAATCTGGCCACTTCTCACTATTGCCCTTCTATTATATTACAAGCCAGTGGTTTCTCATCTGGTCTGTGATGGAAGGCTCCTAATAGGTTTCCTGACCTCACTCTGACTTGCTATGGTCTACACAGCTGCCAGAAACCTAGGTCAGATCATGCCACTCCTCTGCTCAAAGTTTTCTAATGGCTTCTTGGCATATTTTTGGGTATTTCAAACTCTACAATGAACCTGATCACCTACAGGATGGGCGGCTGGCCAGCTCTCGAATTGCATCTCCTGCCTTCTGTCCCTCCCTCTCTCTGCTGTGGCCACACCAACCTGTTTTTCTGCGGATTGCCAAGCACAGTTGGCTTCAGCCTTTGCTCTCGCTGATTCCTCTGCTTGAATTATCTCAAGATCATTTGCATCACTCCCTCTTCCATTTCCTTCAGGTCTCCACTCAAGTATCACCTCCTCAGAGATACTTGACCACATGAACTAAAACCTGTAGCTCTATCCTTCAGTATCCCCTTTCCTTCTTTATTTCTCTTCACAGACACTATTACATCCTGACTTTAAATATCTCTTTTTATATATAATTTTTTTCTTTTTCCCCTATTTGCATGTAAGTTTTGTGAGAGACAGACATTATCACTCTTGTGATAACTGTGATATCACAACTGTGTTCTCTGGTTTAGAAACCAGAACAGTTACTAAACCCTAAGAATAGATTAAGTCAATAAATATTTGTCAACTCAGTGACTAGTGTAGGATACTTTAGGCTAAGCCATTAAGAAGCTCCCAGATCAAAAGAAATCCTACAACCAGGAGTCATCACACATTGAACCTCACTGTGATAGGGTATACACCATATACATCATACAATTAATTTTAGGGAAAGGTTGAATTTCAAATAGTCTGTCTTACCTTTGCAGTTAATATTACCTTGTTCCCATAAGTACACTTGTATTTCTTGGACTATGTATTTATTGGGTGCATGCTAGAGTGCAGGCTCTGTGCCTTTGTATTCATCATCTCATCTAATCACCAATCCCAAGGGTAGTATTAAACGTCTATAGCTTGCTCCAGACCTCATGGCTGGCCAGTGGTTCAGCCAAAATCTGAACCCCAAAAGCCTGATAAGACGGTCACACACTCAACCACCACAGCTCTGCATGCTAGTCCAATACTCTTCTTTGTGTTCCGATTTTTGGTTTGGAAGATGCGACTGTCCTGCCACAGTATCAGTGCATTACCTGAAGAAGACTGACAGACCTTTACATATTTACTGAAGTATGTGGTGGTATAACATTTTCCTTTTTAAGATTCAACAACCCATTAATTCTGAAGCTTTAGAACAACCTGCCCCATGTGCTGCTCAACAAATTATTTTCTACTTGTGATCACTGAACAATAAAGAAACCATGTTCTGGCCATCTCTTCAACCTTTGCCCTACCCTCCTCCCTCTAAGAACTGATCATTTCCTGTGTTCTGCAGGCTGCTCATTATGATACCCGGTCATTGTGATGCCTGAGTGCTAAGGACACGGGGAGCATGAGTCAGGTTTGCACAGTTAGATTGATCAGCAGATGCTAAGCCGATGTGACACTGCTGCTACTACTGAGCCAGGAAAAGCAGGTCAAGGTTATTAGGAGAAATTGTGGCACTTGCCCATAGCTGGAAGCAAAAATAGCCCCATGTACCATTTTCTTTCTCAGTCTCTCTCTTCAAATTTCTTATTATCCTTTCTTTTAATTTCTCTATGTCTTCTCTATTTTAGGGGTTGTGGTAGAAGAGATATACATTGAAATCACTGGTCCTCTCTAAGTGAAGGACACCTATGAATCAACCACTTGGTTTTTTTTTTTTTTTAATCTTATATGCATTGCTTAATTTTCCAAATAGTGCCATACTTTAAGAATTAGATTCAAAGATTACCAGTGATCATCTGTCATTTACTGTTTGAGTCTGTGTTTTCTTAAGACAAGGGTTTGCATCTGAAACATACTGGGTAGCTTGTATTAATGCATCAGATACTCCAGTAACCAGGGAGTCTGGTTTCATGTTTCCATTTTTCATTGAATTGAGTTTATTGGTGGCTAAATTTAATTTTTCATCCAAAATAACCTGTGTCCCCAAGGTACTTTTAGATTTTCCTATATAATTTTGAACTGAATATGATTTAATTAGGTAAAAAATGACCACATGAGATAAATAAACCTTAAAACCAAAAACATTTACAAATTATCTTCAGATCAAGAGTTCACCAATATCTACTGGCAGATCTTGAAACCAAGCCAAGATCACTGGCTGGTAGGTTTGCTGTGCCCCTGTTTGGGATTGCTGTAATGGTTACCACTGGTGTGGGCCTCCCAGAAAACCCACTTACTCCTCCAGGATTCCCCTCCCCCAAACCGTGTACCTTCCTTCCGACCAGGCCCTGTCCTCTGCCTGGAAATCTTCAGGCTCAGTGAAGTTTGGAGATCTCTGATTTTTTTTCTTTATAGGCCCTTTAGCATGCATCATGTGGAACATATAAAGAGCACTGGGCTGAATTTTTTGTTTATATTTGAGCTCTGAGCCTTATCAGCTCTGTGAGTAGAGAATATTACTCATCTCTCTGAACCTTCGTTTCCTCATTTGTCTAGGTAGGGAGGTGGCAGTGAGACAAAATCCATCAAGTTCCTAACATAATACACCTACAATAAACAATTGTTATTTTTATAATATTATTGTTTCACTGAATAAGATTTAAGACTTCAGATAATAGACCACTCAAGGCAGAGAATGGTAGATGGAGAATAAATTAAAATGGCTTTCAGAAGTTCTGCTTGTAAAAGATATGAAATGTAAACAAACAGAACTGTTGTACTCAGGGTCACAGAGAACAAACATCAGACCTTAAAAAGGTAAAAGCAGGCCCAGGATTGAACTGTGTATTTTTAGGTGACATCTATAAAATAAGAATAAAATAGTGCTTATTCCATTGGGTTTTTATGAGAATAAAATGATTTAATACATATAAAGTACCTAAAACACAAAGGAACAGAAGAAAATGAAGTATTTTCTTTTTTTTTTAAGAGGTATTTTCATTAATGGATAAAAGGACTTAGATCTTTATACCTGGTAGCATGCCAGTGATTATGGAGGCATGTCTCTCTGCATTGAAGTGCTACAAGTCTGATTGTGATATTTCTTAAGTTTTGGAGGGTGGCTAAATTGTCACTAACCTGAGGCATCTATATCTATCTGTCTGTCTATCTAATCATCTATCATCTATTTATATCTATTCTATCATTGTTATATCTTGGTGCAGTGTATGCCACAGATTTAGCATTTAGGGAATGTTTATTGAATGAGTGGATGAACAGGTAGAGAAGTTACCTGTCTTGTCTAAATCTGAGGGTAATTTTGTTGGAACCATGTCCTTTTGGTACAAACTGAAATTCCTTTATTTCCCTTTTCATTTTTCCCACCCGCCCCATTCCATCAGGTATGGGGACTCTAAACCAGGCACAACATTCTGTGACATCTCTACCTCTTCTCACTCCAGAAAGCATTTGCCTGGAAAGAATCTGTGGCCACAAAACTCTGAGCCCGTGGGGGCTGGGCAAGGAGAATGAATGAGTGCAACAGGCTGGGAGGCAGAGTATGACCTCCAAACCTGCAGAAAGCAAGCTCTGTGACAGCAATAGCCTCCTCCATTTTTTTCACTAGTGTCCACACAGCACCTAGAACAGTGCCAGCCACACAGTTCTTTGTGGGTAAATGTTGGTGGGATGAATGAATGAATGCTCACTAGAGGCTCATTGTTGCAAGGCAGCGACGAGGACCCGCTGTTGTTCAAGCCACAGGTCTCTCAAAACGGTGCAGAGAGTCTACTTTTATGTGAAATCGCTTGGTTTCAAATGTTGGTCACAAATTAAAACTATTAAAATACTGTGTAGATCAAACAAAAAGCATCTAAGGGGAAAACTCAGCTCCTCAGCCCCAGCAGTTGCAGACCTGTGCTCTCAGTAGCAGCTTAGGCAGCGTTTCCGCCTCTGCCGTAGCGTCACTTTCATTACTGCGTTCCTTCCTCATGCGTGCTGAGTAGTACGGATAGTGTTATATTCATCTTTTATGAATTAAGGTTGCTGAGGCTCAGAGAAATTAATCAGCTTATTTAAGGTCACAACACTGTTAACTTGTGGAACTGGAACCAGAACCCAAGATTTCTGACTTCAAAGTCCCGTGCACATCTCAGGACGCCATTATAACCATTCTACCACATGCCCTTTGGGAAGACGAGTCATAAACCACAGACTTCGTTTAACTTCTAGTCTCTGCCGTACTAGCGAAGCATTAATGTGCTATGTAGTGTTTAAGCGATGTTTTCTAACAGATTATGTATTCCTTGACTCACATATTTGCTTGTTTTGCTTCTCATCTGCAGTATTTAGTATGAATAGTAGATGTTTGATGGATGAATATTTTTAATACATAAAACTAAGGTAATGACAGGAAAATCTTAAGACTCTTCTCTGAATCATTTGCAAATTATCAGGTAACTTTTGAAACTTGAAATTTTCAGGGAATAAAAATAGCCAAATATATCAGAACTTGTAGGTTGGTAATTGTAGACCGGGGCCCTTAGACAGGAATTCATCAAATTACTCATTGTGGATAATCTCTGTTCCTCCACCCTTAGGTCTGGGTGAGCTAAAAACTTCACATATCCACTCACTTTCCGTTCTGTCTCGGTGAGAACACTGAAAATATTCCAGCATAAATTGCTTTAGTTTCCTGTGGTTGCTGTAACAAATGACCACAAACTTAGTGGCATAAGGCTTCAGAAGTTTGTTCGCTCACAGTTTTGGAAGCCAGAAGTCTGAAATCGGTTTCACTGGGCCAAAATAAAGGTGCCAGCAGGATTACCCTCCCTCCGGAGGCTCTGGGGGGAAAATCTGTACTTGCCTCTTTCAGCTTCCAGAGGCTGCCTGCATTCCTCGACTCGTGGTTGCGTCACTCCAGCATCTGCTCCTGTTTCCACGCCTTACTATCTTTTGTCTGTGTCAATTCTCTCTGTTACCTTTCGTATGACGGTGCTCGTGATGGCACTTAGGCCCATCTGATGATTCAGGAGAGTTTCTCCAACTGAAAGATTCTAATCACACCTGCAAAGTTGTTGTTGTTTTTTTTTTTTTTTTGGTCATATAAGAAAGGTGATACTCACATTTCACAGATCAGATCATGGATATCTTTTAAGGGAACCGCTCTTCTGCCTTCAACAGTAACATGATTTCATTTCAGCCTCACGTAAAAGTTCATTTTCCCTTTTAGGAAACTAAAGTTCAGAGGGACTAAGTGACCTGCTTTAAGTCACCCAGCCTGCTCCACCTCTTTTTTTCTCACTCCTTTCCTACCCCAGCAGCAAAGTGAAGATAGAATGCCCCCATTTCCTGTTCTCATCACAAAGTCAATTAGTAACATGCCTCCCCCTTCCTTATAAAACTTCGCGAGGCCTTTTTAAACTCCCTTTCCCTTCAAGGCTGTCTTAATGTCCATTTTATCCTCACTTCACCTGTGTGCAAAGTTGTGCGCCCAGGACAGGGGCCACATGCCCATGGAACTCAGACTTGTCATAATTCACTCATGGCACAATTGGGGAGTATCAAGTTCCCTTTATATAATTGGGTCCAGAACTCTTCTGGACTTTGGCATTACGAAGTTGGGTTACAAATGTCATGAGAACAGACTCTCTGGCAAGATATCTAACATTACAGCTTCCAGTCTCAACCAGATATAGCAAGAGCCTAGCATTTCCCAGGGTATTTTAGTGTTTCAGGTTCTGGTCCCAACTGGAATCAAGTGCTAAAACAACTTCCAAGCAAACATTCAGAATGTGAGTGAAAAACTTTAGTTCAATATTAAGTGTATCAATAGGTGAAGTTGGGGAAATAGGAGATGCAAGTAAGTGGAAGGGGTATAAGAGTATTTTCTTTCCAAATTATTCCTGGATAAAGGGACATGTTGAAAAGGCCTAGCTGGACCTACTGAATATCTGATATGCCATTTTCCAAATGGTTATGTGCAGGACCAGGGCCAGCTCAGCTGTATTGTTGCTATACTAATGTGGTGGCTTAGCCATTTGGAGTTAATTGTTAATCAAGCCAAGCATTATGGGCGATACTATTCTGAGAGGTAGGAAAAAAAAAAAAAATCCAGTATCTTACTAACCTTGCCATCGAAAAGCTCTAAACATTTTTGTATGATAGCCATAGGAATGGCAGAGATGGGGCTATTTTAAGAACGAAAAATGCCTTCTGTTTTTGGTTTCTATTTTCAAATAATTTTATCTATGAACTAAAATCAGCTGGGAAGGATCTGCCACATAGTGGAAATTGCAAAGGCTGGCTTCCAGCAGCACCCTCTTTGTGACACTCATTTTTTGCTATTAAGAGAAGCCACTTAACAAACCAATTGTCAACAGGGGGAGATGAAAACACAATAGTTAATCAGGTTTTACAAGGTCACACGACTCATTCGAATTGTAAAAGGACCCCATTAGTGCCTTCTTTCCCTTGTTCTTGAATGTAGTCTTTTTCCAAATTGAGGGCTCGCCACTTTGGATCCCCCTACATGATGGCAGTCAGTTAATAAAGGCTCAAAGTACTATTTTCCTCATGGAGGGCCCCCTTTGGAGCCTATTAACACCCTTTTTTTATGGGGAGCAGAGCAAGTAGCCTCCACCCGACATGTGTCGGCACTTTCTAAAAGGTCATTAATGCTCCATATTTCAGAGTATAACAAACCCGGGAAGGCTCACAAGCAGCCCAGCAGGGGTAAAATAAAAACAGGGAGTAATTTACCAAGATTCTTGTCTCACTTTGGTGGTACCCAATGAAGGGAGAGAGAAAGAGGGAGAGAATTTGCAATGTCCTAGGAATTTCCAGGTAAAATCTAGAAAGGTGAGCTTTTAAGCAACAGCCTTGATCAAATATTTGCACGATAAGAAACCAGCATCCTAATGGTTCAGATTCTTCTCCTTGCTCTTTAAAATGCATTTCTACATGGGTGGGCCTTTTTTGCCTTCTGATTATTTCTGCAGGTCTGATGATTCTTTGATAACATACCAAACCGAAATTGGAAATTGGCGGGCAAATCTGGAGCTTTATTTTACTTTTAAATTTTGGAAACATTCTTTGTATTATAAACTCATCATATATTTTCCAGAGAGCAACTTGCATTTTAGCATGTTGCTAAGATTTGCATTGAACACTAGATCGATGGGGTTTAGTTTCTTAAATTACACGTGAAGGTCTGAGAATGAATGTAGTAAGTTTAAAAAAAAAACTTCAAAGCGTTATCACAAATACAAGGTATACCTAAAGTTCACTTATATACATCGCAGAGTTGATCAGCCAATGACCTTTCTGTTTTTAAAGGTAGATAGATACCACACCAACTAATACACGAGTAGCTCCTTCTTCTTTGCCCAGAGGATGCAAGGACCATCACTGCTGGCTCTTACCCCTGGTGAGGCGTTTCTGTTCCTCCTGTGTTCGTGAACTTATTTTTGTGTACCTCCTAGCATTTGATAGTGAGCATCATATTGAAAAGTATCCTCTTACCATTCGTACCTTCCAACAGTGATAGGGAGGCTCATGGCCCATCTACCATTTTTCTTTCTTGCTACAGAATCAGAGATGTAAGCAAGAGGCAGCATGAATTAGGGATAAAGGAAGGACCCTGTAATAGCTGCCAGACAATTATTTCTTCAGGTAACAATGCTGACTAGTGAGGGCCTGGTATTTTTTTTTTTGGTCCTTTCTTGAATTCAGTTTGCAGGGTGACCATGTATTTCAACAACAATGTCAATGGCCTATTATGCAACAGGTGCTAATTTGGATTCTAAGGAAACAACAGTGAATAAAGCAGACAAAACCCCTATTCTCATCATGCTTGTGCGTCTCTGTGTGAGAGAGAGAAATGATGAGTATGCTATACAACCATATTAAACAATATATTATTTTATACATTACCTTGTTACTGAACAGTAAAAAAAGGAATAGACATCACTGAGAAATTGCCGTTTGAGGAAAGACTTGAGGGAGGTGCTTTTTCTACTCAATTGGTAATCATTGGAGAACATCTGATTATTTCTATGAAAGAATTTACACTAGGAGAATTAAACAAATTTCACTTCCAGTTCAAGATAAATATGTCAATTGCTTTAAGGAATTTATAAGTAAATCAGTAGGGTGGCTAGGGGAGGAAGGGATGGGAAAATTGGTAAGAGGAGAGAGGCCACCTCTTACTGGAATGATCAGAATCTGGTTTCACCAGACCTGAGGGGCAGGTAGTTTAGATGTTTGAGATTCCCAGTAGATATCAATTTCCTAGATAAATCTATGAAGAAGCTTTGCCTCGAGACGTTCAGTAATCTGATGGAATTTATCCTGCTGCCATTTTCCCAGGCCTCTAGGAGAGGAAACACAACTGGAACTTGGAATCTGTGAATTCCCTCATTGTGCTGGCCATTATGCTTGAGCCCAAAGGTGCTTGCCACCCAGAGGACACTCTAGTTAACACTTTCTGTATTAGTGGTGAGGACTTTGGCCCAATTCCCTGTCTGTTCTCATACTCAGGTGAGGAGGGCTGGCCTTGAGAACCAAGTCCTTTTATCCCTCTAGCTCTACATTCCCAGTTACTGGACTGCCTGGCTCCTTGACCTCTTCTGCTAGGCCCACTCCTGACCTCAGCTTTTTATAGGGTCATGAAAAAAAAAGTGAAAATGATAACTTGTCTTGGCCCAGATCTGTTTATTATACCCCCTTATCTCCACGTAAAAGTGCTCCCGGGGATTCTATTTAGTCCTGGATCCTCTCAGAGCTCTTCCTGCCTGGGAATGAATGACTGGGAGAAGCCCTCAGCTCAAGATAGAGCTTGAACATGGACATCCTCTTGTAGATCTTGAAAAGCATGATATTCCATTGAGTGGAGATACCATAGTATAGTTACGAAATATAGTTACTAAATACTGAGTTTGTTTCTAGTCCCCCCACATCCCCTTGGTTACAGGGATATACATGGCCCAGCACAAATAAGACCCCTTTTTTATTACAAAAGTTTTATTACAAAATCATAAGCATGTAATTCTGTAAGATAACAATATCACATTCAAGCACACCATATGACATTTTAGGTGAAATGTTCATATTAAAACTATAAATTATTACACTCATATTATTACCCTACCAACCACATTCAAGCAGGCATTACTTCTGCCAGACCGTGTATTTTCTAGATGAACCTTTCCTATTCCAAGATTATAAAAATATTTGTTTTTTTACAATACTACGTTGATTTTTTAAAATATTTTTATTACCTTATATTTTACTCTAGTAGTTTTATGGTTTATTTTTTAAACTTTAAGGGGTAACCTTTAAGTATTTGAATTACATTCAATAGTTTTGTGGTTAATTATAAAATATTCATCCTTTTTATATGAACTATTTTGAGTTTATTTTGGAATATGAAGTGAGGTAGGAATACAGCTTTGTATTTCACTAAATATAAATGCTGATTAATTTTCCAAATACTACTTATAATTCCTAGTCCTTGCTTATCCCTAAATTTGAAATATCCATTATATAATGTTCTAAATCCTTATACACTCTTGGATATATTTCTGAATTTCTATTTATCCTGATATCTTTATTCTATTCCTGTACAACCAGCATGGTGTTTTCTACAGTGGTTAAATAGCTTTTACTAACTTAACTTCTGATAAGACAAGTACTTTTTTCCCCCAGAATTTCCTTGGCTATTATAACATATTCATCTTTCAAGATAAAATCTTGCATTATTTTGTCAAGGCTCAAAAATAATTCTCTTTTGGTGCTCGCTTTGGCAGCACATATACTAAAAAAATAATTCTCTTTTGGATTTTTAATGTGGATCATAATGGCTGTAATAGTTAATTTACAGTTTAATTTAAGGAAATTAAATTAATTGTAAGTTTACAGTTAATTTAAGGAAAAATGATATTTTGTATTTATGCTTCTAATCACACAAGGAACAAAATATGGCTTTTTAGTAATTCAAAGTTTCTTGCAGTTTTCCAGCAATATTTTGTTCTCTTTACACATAATATATCAGTAGGATTTGTCAGTTGTCAACAACAGAAATGGAGTCTAGTTAATTTCAGCAGAAAAGGAATTTATTCAGAGAATATTGGTCGTTCATAAAAATTCTAAAAGGTCAGGAGAGCCTTGGAGAACTAAGGTTAGAGAAAGACAGAAAGCAGGGCAGCCCTGGCAGGAAGCGCGTGGTGGTCTTGTCTGGGAATTGAAGCAGGAAAGATGAACATGGACTGTGTTCTTCTGTTCTTGCCTCATGCCGCTTCAGGTCAAACCCCCCTTTTGTTTGTGAATGTGGCTTTGATCAGGTGTCCAACCCTTGACATGCGTGGAGACTTACATAACTCTGATGAGTCTCTGTCCATGTAACAGGGTGTCCCATGTGAGTCTAAAGGAAAGATAGGCTCTTGGAAGGTGGTGGCCTTACCCTCAATTAGGCTTCGTTTGTTTGGTCTGACCTGTGAGCTGAGAAGCATACTGAGTAAAGACTGGGGACAGGATTAGTGACTGCAGTCCACAGGTATATTGACATCCTGGAAAGGATTGGAAGGATGTAATGGAGGGCAAACACAACATATCAAACTAGACTGAGCAACAGGGTATGGAGTAGAGTGAGGTGAGAGAGCTGGTCTGGGTACAGTGTATGACTGTTATCTGAATGTGCTGTGCCCCAGTCCCGCTGACAGCACAATTGCCCACATGTCCCTTTATTTAAATGATATGTATGCACACTAAAGTAATCATCATCCTTGGTTTTACCAGCTGTGCGTAAATGTAGTTGCAAAGTTGGAGCTGGTGAGCCGTAAGAGGTGAGTACTGAGGGTTCAGGTTAGCCCAGGGCTGTGACGTATGCTTGTGCAGGTTGTACACTGCACAGTTTCAGGGACTGTTCATCACATGGACTACAATATGCATGTATGACCTTCATGGCTGTACTTGTTTATATGTCAAGAATCAACATCAGTTGGGGCAGTAGGGACAGCAGCATCCCAAAGGAGCTTCAGTGGCCTGAAATGGGACAGCCAAGGTGGGGCATGCAGAGGGCTGGCCCTTCAGGACGGGCAGGTGTGGACAAGGGCCTAAATTCGAGTGCTGGCCTGTGGAAACTCTTGAGTACGATGCTACAGTCCTGGGAGCTTCCAGAGATACTAGGGTCGAGAGGAAATCTTAAAAGGTGGTGGAGGAACTGCCAGTGTCTGTGGAAATTAAGAGAAACTGGGTGTGTTAATGCAGCCTGATTTTGTCGCCCAGGTTGTAGGACCCTGCAGTTGTTTTGGATTATTTTTGTAAACAAATATTGTTCATTGATTTTCAGACATCAGATTTATGGTTGGGTCCTATTTTTTTTCTTTTTGGACTCAAAGCTGCTGATAACTGGAGAGGTGCTGCTGCTCGTTAAATCTCCAGGTGCTGTCCTGCTGCGAAGGAGCACGTAGCCCAGCCGCCGCCGCTGTGGTGTGTCCTCTCTGAACCTGGTTAACTGGCACAGAGAGTAAAGTGAAGTGACATTACATGGGCCGGTGAGCTGAGTTCTGCACGATAAACCACCAGGAAATAATTCTCAGCCATGACATTTAAAGAAAGTGGGGAAAAAAAGAAAATGATGATTTTAAAGAAACCTTCACTTAAAGGGAAAAAACTCAGAACTTTTATTAAAAAGTACACACACAGAGGAAGAGACTGACCGGTGGAAAATTATTTTCCTTGCAACTTAATCGTAACTGGACGCACATGTTGGGAGATACTTGTAAGAGACGTTTTGAAAGGTGGAATTTCTAAGGCTACAGAGATGTCAGTATCTGAAGGCCCCATGGGAGCACTTTCTAGAAACTGACAAAAATGCAGTCCCTGCTACAGTCGTCTCTGGAGGCCAAGCCGAGGAGGGAGGCAATGAGCTCATGAAATGGTGAAGGCACAAAGCTGACTGAGGCCAAGGGGACCTGACTGCATTTTGATTCATTTTGAATGTCACCTGTCTTACCATTGCTCGATCATATGATGTTCCCCATGATGTACCTGCCCATTTTATCCCAAGCCTTTATATAAGGTCCTCAGAAGGATGGGGAGTCCTTTCCTTTTCTTTTTTCTTTTCCTTTCCTTTCCTTTCCTTTCCTTTCCTTTCCTTTCCTTTCCTTTCCTTTTTTTCTTTTTTTCTTTTTTTGGTTAGGGTGGAAATGTGAGGTAACTCATAAAAGGAAAGAGGAAGAAACTGGCGTGGTACCCCATATGCTATTTCTGTGTAGAACTAGAAAGAGGGCTTATGAAGAACTTGTTTTTTAGAATGCATTTTTTAGGGGAAAGTGTGACACATGAAACATTTGCAGTGAAGGAAAGCAGCTAACATATGTGAGAGGCCTCTAAATGCCAAGACCTTTGTAGTGTGGGTATAATTATGCCCATTGTTTTTCTAGGTACAGTGAACTTTATTGATGGTGCATGACAAGGTAGGGCTCCCTAAGGCCCTCCCCTTCTTCAGGGGCGTCTGGGATGGGAACTGTTGAGGTCAGGAGACTCTTCAGTCTGTTGGGGGATCGATTTGGGCCAAGGACTCGGTAGCAGCTGAGGGCCTCTCTTCCCCTTGCTGAGGCAGTTGGTCCAGGGGTCTCTTACCCCTTGGACCATAAGGTCAACCACCCTATTGCTGTAGCCAAATTCATTGTCATACCAGGAAATGAGCAAGATAAAGTGATCATTGAGGGCAATACCAGCCCCAGCATTGAATGTGGAGGAGTGGGGTGTCACTGTTAAGCTTGTAGGAGACAGCCTGGTTCTCGGTATAGCCCAGGATGCTCTTGAAGAGTCCTCTGATACCTGCTTCACCACTTTCCTGATATCATCATATTTGGCAGCCTTCTCCAGGAAGTAGGTCAGATCTATGACTAATACATTGAGGGTGGAGACACAGAAGGCCATGCCAGTGAGCCTCCCATTCAGCCTAGGGATGACCTTGTCCACCACCTGGGCACTGCCAGTAGAAGCAGGGATTATGTTTTGGGCAGTCTCTTGGTCTTCTGGGTGGCAGTGATGGAATGGACTGTGGTCATGAGTCCCTCCACGATGCCAAAGTTGTCATGGATGACCTTGACTTGGGGGGCCAAGCAGTTGGTGGTGCAGGAGGCATTACTGACAATCTTGAGGGAGTTCTCATACTTGTCATGGTTCACATCCATCACAAACATGGGTGCCTCTGCAGAAAGGGTAGAGATGATGACCCTGTTGACTCTTCCCTTCAAGTGAGCCCCAGCCTTCTCCATGGCAGTGAAGACACCAGTGGACTCTACAGCATATTCAGCACCAGCATCATCCCATTTCATGTTGGCGGGATCTCGTTCCTAGAAGATGGAGATGGACTTTCCATGGATGACAAGCTTCCTTTTCTCACCCTTGATTATGCCTTTGAAGTTGCCATGAATAAAATCATACTGGAATGTGTAGACCATGTAGCTGAGATCAATAAAGGAGTTATTGATAGCAACGATATTTACCTTGCCAGACTTAAAAGCAGCCCTGGTGACCAGGCACCCAGTAAAGCCATATCCATTCATTCAGACCTTCACCATCGTGTCTTAGGGTTGTGGCTGGCACTGTGCAAGAAAATGTGGCTTCCTGTGGCTGAACATGAGGAGCAGAGAGCCTATACCCATTTTATAGAAGAGGAAAATGAAGCCCTGAAAGCTTAACTTACTGCTCTAGTCACACATCTAATATACCGTGGGCTCAGGATTGAGCTGAGCTACTCCTAGTCGTAGCACACATGCTACTTCCACCACATCAGGCAGCTCTTCCTCCAGACCTCCCTCCACCCCTGGCCCCCCACAGTGCTCTCGCATTTGTAGTGCCATCCTCCCAATGTGTAAACAACTCTTCATTTACAGTTCAGGAAGTTAGCACAACATCAATGCACTCTCCACTCGTCAATGAGAGGATCAGCAGCTCTGCTATCATCCGCCTGGCTTCTCACAGATCCCCGCAGCCCTCACAAGCCTCTGTCAATTATTGCTTAAATATACATCAGTTAGGATGATGCCACTTACATTCTATTGAGGAATTATAATTAATTCTGCTGCTTTGGTTCTTTTGAAAAAAAAATTTATTTTTCATAGAGAGGGGAAGGGAGGGGGAAAAAGAGGGAGAAAAACATGGATGTGAGAGAGAAACATCAATCTGCTGCCTCTCACTCATGCCCCATGGGGGACTGAAACTGTAACCCAGGCATTTGCCCTGACTGGGAATCAAACCAGTGGGCTTCTGTTTTGCAGGACAATGCCCAACCAGCTGAGCCACACAAGCCAGGGCTAATTCTGCTGAGCTTTGTTTGTCAAGGTAAAAACTAATTTTAAAATTCCAGAGGTGGAATTCGATTCTTCTTTTTTTAAAAAAAAATAGGCTGGTATGGCAGAAATATGCCACAGCTGCTGGCTTTACAGCCAGCAGGAGAGCTGGAGAGGGAGAGGTATCACCCATCATTACTCCTGGCAGAGCATGGTACATTCTACATGTGGAGAAGGGCTGGCTGAGTGTGTTTCCAGTAGCTGCTGGGACCACAAAAACATGACTGCAATTCTGCCAGCAGGATCCAGAAGTTGGATCTGCCATGGCATAGTCAGAAGGGCTTAGCCTGTGACGTCAAGCCACCCTTAACAGAGAATAAAAATAGGCTTTCTGCGTAATGGGACCATTTGGGAGTCTCACAGGAGTGACTAGTCTTTCACTGGCTAAGGTACCTGTTCACAAGTAACTTTGCCATTCTTTCAAATAATGACACTAAAAAAACAAGTACCCATCTATACCTAATGTCAAATTACTGTACTAATAATAAAAAACTTGCTTCCTGTTTCTTTCTACTAAGATCTAAATGTGGCAACTGATGTAAAGGAAAGTCTGGTGCTTAAGGATGAGATTTGCTTGAAAGGCTCATTCTATACAAAGTGGAAATTTTTCTAGAAACCCTTACTTTGTCTATGTGTTCATTTCCAAAGTTGAAGTCCATTAAGGAAGCATTTATAGCCCTGGCCAGCATGGCTCAGTTGGTTGGGCATCATCCTGTAAACTGAAAAGTTGTGGGTTTGATTCCCAGTCAGGGCACATGCCTGGGTTGTGGGTTTGGTCCCAGTTGGGGAGCGTGCAAGAGGCAACAGATCGATATTTCTCTACCCCTGTTGCTTCCTCCCCGTCTCTCTAAAAATAATTTAAAGAAAGCATTTATAATATTATGCCTATGTAAACACTGTTCACTATACATTAATGCCATCCCCTCCTTCCCCCTTTGCCCTTTGGCCAGTCCAGGTCCTAGGGTTAGGTCAAAGGAATTCTTTCTATTTATACTTGTTTCAAATACTCCAATCATGTCACATTTTAGTCTGTTTCGTATTTACACCATAACTTTTTTGAACTGCCCCCTACCCTGGAGTTACTAGAAGGAGAAACGTAGCCTTCTGCACCATATTATGACCTTGCAACTTCTTGCTCCTTCCATCTATTGAAAGGGATCTATATGTCTCTGTTGCTTGTAAAGTTAGCTGTGGAGCCCACTGAGTCTGTTCTAATTTGGAGCAATTGCTTTATGGGTTGTCTACACTGCTGTCAGTGTCCGATTCATTTTTATTGGGATTTTGAGTCATTTTTAGAGATTATTATAGCTCAAGGCTTTTGTTTCTTTCTTTAAAGGTCTTTATAGTTTATTCATTGTTTTTATAGTTCTTTTTTTAAAGTATATTTTATTGATATGCTATTATAGTTGTACCATTTTTTCTCCCTTTTATTCCCCTCTGCCCTGCATACCCCCCCCCACAGCATTCCTGGCCCCCACCTTAGTTCATGTCCGTGGGTCATACATAAAGTTCTTTGGCTTCTCTATTTCCTATACTATTCTTAACCTCCTCCTGTCTATTTTGTACCTACCATTTATACTCCTTATTCCCTGTAGTTTTTCTTCCATTCTCCCCTCTTCTCCTCCCCACTGATAACCCTCCATGTGATCTCCATTTCTGTGATTCTGTTCCAGTTCTCATTGTCTGCTTAATTTGTTTTTGTTTTGCTTAGGCTCAGTTGTTGATTGTTGTGAGTTTGCTGGCATTTTACTGTTCATATTTTTGATCATCTTCTTTTTCTTAGTTAAGTACTTTTAACAGTTAATATAATAAGGGGTTGGTGATGATGAATTCCTTTAACCTGACCTTATCTGGGAGGCACTTTATCTGCCCTTCCATTCTAAATGACAGCTTTGCTGCATAGAGTCATCTTGGATGTAGGTCCTTGACTTTCATGACTTATATAGTTATGATGTGCCTTGGTGTGTGCTTCCTAGGGCCCGACTTCTTTGGGACTCTCTGGGCTTCCTGGACTTCCTGGAAGTCTATTTCCTTTGCCAGGTTGGGGAAGTTCTCCTTCATTATGTTTTGAAATATGTTTTCAACTTCTTGCTCTTCCTCTTCTTCTGGCACCCCTATGATTCAGATGTTGTAACATTTAAAGTTGTTCCAGAGGTTCCTAAAGCTCTCCTCGTTTTCTTTTTTTAATTCTTGCTTCTTCATTCTGTTCTAGTTGAATGTTTATTTCTTCCTTTTGCTCCAAATCTTTGATTTATGTCCAATTTTTTTCCCCTCACTGTTGGTTCCCTGTATATTTTTCTTTATTTCACTTTGCATAGCCTTCACTTTTTCTTCTATTTTGTGACCATACTCAATCATTTCTCTGAGCATCCCTGTTTACCAGTGTTTTGAGCTCCGCATCTGATAGGTTGGCTATCTCTTCGTCGCTTAGTTGTTTTTCTGGAGCGTTGATCTGTTCTTTTATTTGGGCCATATTTCTTTGTCTTGGCGCACCTGTTAGGTTGTAAGGGGTGAAGCCTTAGGTATTTATGAGAGCAGGGTGACCCATGTGGTTTATAGTTTGGATGAATATTTCTTCTTTAACTCCTTGATTATCAGACTTACATATGGTTTGATTTTATGGCACTTCTGGTTGTTTTTTGTTTTTAAATTTGTTGTCCTTTTTTTGGTTGTGCAAGGAGGCAAAGTATATCTGTCTATGTCTCCATCTTGGTCAGAAGTCTCCTTAAGGGTTTTGTTTCTGTCTTGGATTCTACTCTTACTTTGTTGGAGCGTGTCTTCAACTTACTTCTTCAAACAGACTGTTTAAAATATGTCTTTATTTTCCTATTATAATTGATTGATAATTTAAAGAAATGGAAAATAATAGTTTCACAATAACTTGTCCTGAAACCCAGAAGGGACATGGCCATTACTGCCTCTTTCTGCATGCATACTAGACCATGACTTCCTCCTGATTTTCTGCAAAATGCTTCCATATACTATCCATCTTCAAGGAATTTGTGGAGATCTGTCTCTCCCACTCTTGCTTTATCTTTTTATTTTTTTCTGTTAGGAGTTTATTTTCTTTTAAAGAAAATTGTTATCTTTTATTATCAATTTAAGTGTTAACTGCAACCCTGAAAGGAGAAGAGACAAACTTTTACATTTCATTTGTGCTCAGTTCATCATCTTGAAAAAAACAAAATAAACACTATCTCAACTTTCACGTGTAAAAGTGCAAATACCCTTGGGGTAGGGGTGAAGGAGTCAGCTAATCTCATCATGTGCATTTCAATAACTGAATTATTCTGAACAGCTTGAGAGAAAGTGAATCAGAGCTGTACCAAGATGTATCAACAAGTCTTCTGAATATCTCTTTGTAAGAACTAGGAAGTGGATAACAGTTTATTTGGAACTGAAAGGCTAACCATGGTGGAAGTAGGATTTAATCCTAGCTCAAGGAAAATTACTTCAGTGCTGTAAATCCTATTTACAAGTTGCTATTGATTTCTTTTGTCAGCAATGTCACAAGTACATCTATGTTTATTAGATCTATCTATATAGATATAGCTAGAGCTATGTGTCATATATTTACATACACACGTATAACATACACACACATATAATTATATGTTCACATATACTTATATATACACATATAACTATATGTTGAAAAATATACATATACAGGTGTGAGGGGGCTCCACCCGCAGGGCGCACCCCCCACACACACTGGCCACTGTGGATGAGAATAAGTCTACCAAGACTCGATGATCTTCTTGGGGAGGAAAGGTGGCTGAACTCTCAAATGAGAAGGGCCAGGAGCCTTTTCCTCAATGGGCTTTTACTGGGTTTAATTTGCATAGAAATACAGGGTATATACCTAAAGCTCATCAATCATTGTCAGTTAGTAATGATCAAACAATAGATAACATTCAGAGAACTAGGAGGGTTTATTTCGAGTCAGGGTCAGATAGATAAAGGGCCATAAAACTTTGGGGAAACAAACTCATTTCATGCTTGGACCCTTATCATTTAAATGGAGGGTATTAGCAAAGTGGGTTTCACAGGATTTTATGCATTCCTTCTTCTGCCTGATCGCCCTGGGGAACCCACCCTTTCCAGCACAAGGCCACACCCACCTCCCGCATTGTTTCAGGCTTAAGTCAGGCAGGGGCAGTAAGGCAGCCAAGAGATTAGGAGACTTCTTGCAGACAGAATGAGGACTCAGGCTATGTCAAAGCCAAGGAGCGAGGGTCCATCTTTTTCTGTAGACCCCCAGGTCCTTCTCTGAGGGCCCCTTCATGACCATGCCTGTCTTAGGTCATCGCTCTCTTGAGGAATCTTACCCTTCAGTGGCTAACCGGCCATGTGCTCGGGCCAAGCAGGGTGAAGTAAAGGGAGCAGAGGCGGCACCCCTGCCAGAGAGATAAGCTTTGTCTCCTTAGTGGCTTAGGGTCCCACAGTCTCTCACTCAACCTTAGCCATGGGGGGTTACAGCTTCTGAAACCAGGCAGGGCGGTTCCCAACATATAGGCCCTGGCCAGGTAGCTTAGCTGGTTAGAGTGTCATCCTGATATGCCAAGGTTACAGGTTTGCTCTCCAGTCAGGACACACACAAGAAGCAACCAATGAATGTGTAAATAAGTAAAACAACAAATTAATGTTTCTCTCTCTCTACCTCTTCGCTTCTCACTTTAAAATTAATATATATATAAGTACAAATATATTAATATATTGAGGCTTAACTGGTTTCATTTCGGGCATACTTCGTTATTTCCTAAACTTCATAACAGAATGTCTGGGTATTTGGGTAACGTAAGTCTTGGCAATTGCCACTCACAGAAAAATTTAGGGCATCTGCCCATGTGAACTTTGATGCAACCAGTTTCTCTGGATCCTTTAACCCTTGGAAATATTCAAATCTTTTCTGACAAATTGTGTCCACTTTGTCACTTAGTCTGCCCACCCCCCAAACTACAGGGTGTCCTCAAAAACAAATAATACCTTCTAAAGTTGATTTTGATCATGTAAATCTTCAGGCTGAGCATACTATCATTTGAGGCCAGAGTTCCTTTAACTACAAACCATCCACCTTCATCTGCTTTCCCTAGAAGTTTTTTTAGGGAATTTTGACTCTGAAAATATGTAGGTGAACGTGGCTATTGACATATGTGGACCAAGGCCACTAAGGGAAGAGACCATTTCTCAGAATATCTTACCCCCCACTAAATCTTCACTTTGTCTCCTTGTCTTAAATTCCCTTAGTTGGGTTAATAAAAATTATTCATACTTAAATTGATTTAAATGTCTAATTGTTATCCTTCCATCTACCTTAGGATTGTTAAGAAGTTTAAGTTTGGGAATAGGTAGAGGGAGAGATCAAGGCAAAAGGAGGTTCTGAGGTGTGTGTGGCAGGCGTGAGCTGGCCGAGACTAAGGGAGAGGGTGCCTGAGACAGCATGGCCCACTGTCAGGGTCAGGTCCCCGGATGCAAGCGTCTAGGCCTGTGAGAGCGGCAGGATGCTTCTACCCCTGTAGCCGGTTTCTGGCACCTTCTCTTTTGTTGTGATGACAGAGCAACACACTCTTTTTTCCCAAAGTTTTACCACTCTGGGTTTGAGGACCTGTAACCAATTTCCAAACTATCCTGACCTCTTAGGCCAGTGCAGTCCAACCATGTCCATGCTGAGAATTCTCTCCTCAGTTTCCTCCCAGCTGGAGTCACATTGGATCAAGTGATGACTCACTGGACTGTGCACTCCAATTTCCCTGTAAGAAATATAATGAGAAAAGGAAATGCCTACAGGGGAAGGAGGATAGAGTTGGGTTTGGACTCTTTCTGAAAATATGAGGCAATATTTATCTTCTAGGCCTCGGTTTGATGCTAGCTGGGGGAAACAGACTCTGCATCCTTATTTAAGAAACATTGTTGTTTTTTTTTTCCTATTAAAATAAAGGAAGGGAATATTTTTGAGTTTCATGTGTTTAGATAGTTACAAAGTGAGCACGTTCCTGGGTCAGGCTAGCTAATTTGGCCTCATGAAGCAGGAGAAATTTGGAGCCAGAGCCCTGAAATAATATACCACAAATAGCTATCGAAAGGATTGAGTTATCTGTCTCTTACCAGTCATTTTCAGTTAGCTTTTGGTAATCAGTGGGGTGGTATTATTTTTACTACATTAATAATTCATGCCTTATTCTAGAAAATGAGAAGATTCACATTTGGGATTGGTCAAAAGAAGTAATTTGGGGTTTTTGCGTATGCAGAATAAATGTGGGTAGAGTAAGAATGAAAAGGGATTAATGTTTACTGAACATGTTTTATATGCAGGTATTGTTTAGGTGCTTTATACATTTTCTTATTTAATTCTTCACTGATGTAACAGCAAAAAAGGTACCTCTTTAACAAAAGTATCTTTAAGATATTTTACAGTTAAGAAAATTGACTTTCACTGAGCTGAAGTAAATTGCCCAAGGTCACTCAGCTTGTAAACAGTTGAGTTGCATTCGAATTCAGATTTTTGTGACATCAAATCTAGGCTTTTTCTCTTGCCCCATGGTGTCTCTGAAAATAATGCTGAAAAGTCTGTCTTGTCAAAAATAACTCTGCCACTTATCTGCCACAGGGCCTGAAATTGTCCTCACTGAAGTCACTGAAAGACATCATTTCTAAAAGGTACTTATTAAAATATAATTGTGCCACCCAGAACAAGTACAGTGTGGGAGTCCTATTAATCAGCCCTACCCTGTGCCCCAGACCCTTACCATAGTTTAATGATAGACTCAATATTTCAGCAGAAAGGGGCTTTGGGAGGATTCAGCACTCCCACTTCTTTTTATAAATGATGAAACTGAGATGCAGAGAAGCTAAGTAAACTTCTCAAAATTATATAACTTATGTGATTAGGTATCTCAGAAATTAGGATGCTAGAGGATGACACAGATGAAATTTGATTTAGGGAGTGAGGAAGGGACAGACAGGTTCAATGTTTGGCATGCTTCTAGTGAAAAATACACAAATAGCACATGGAGGAAGCACAGACACCCGTGAGCCTACTGCCTTGGGGACCTGAGGTGAAAGGAGGCCCAAAAGTAGGAGGATGCCCATCATGGGAGGTGAGCATTGCAGTTTTGCCAAGGACCAGTCCTGTTAGAAAGCTTGGATCATTAGAAATGTTCAGGAAGGCATTTACCATTGTTGTTCTTTCTTAAGAACACTTCCAATCACTCCTCTCTGTATTCGATCAACTCCTAGTTGATGAAAGACTTCAAGTGAAACAAACAATTCTCTTTGAGAACAGTATATGCAGTTTGTACACAATTCATAGGCCAAAGCTCCAAAAGAGTTTGGCTCCTGAAAGGGGAACATCAAAAAACAGTAGGCTAAAATTGTCATCCCCATCCAATCTGTGACATGTCAGGGTGACTTTACTGGACAGCCACACAGACAGCTTCCACTGAACTGTTAATGGCAAAACACCGGATGTTAGAGCTCGGTCCTTGAGTTTTGGCTGAGGAAGAATTCAGAGCCAAGACTCAAACACACTCAAAAGTTTATTTAGAAAGTCACAGAGGTAGAAGGAGTGAGCGGTAGAAGAAATGGGCTCAGGAAATAGTTACAGAGGCAAGAGAAAGACCCTTGGAGCTTAGGAAAAAGAAAGCAAATGTCCCCTCCCCCGAGGAAAGAAGAGGAGAAAGGCTCATTCATGCTGGAGAGAGACAGAGAGAGCTGTGCTGAGTCCTTTGTCTTGAGGTTTTGTGTCTGGAGGTCTCAGGGGAGGATCTCAATAGAATATTCGTTAGCTTTCCAGGTGTGTCTCCTCAGGGTTGTGGTGTCCACTGTTCGGTCAGTGCTGGGGCAGGAGTCATGAGTCATCGCAGCTGGTCCTGATGTCAGCCGTGGCGTCACCCTGCCTGGCCTGGCTGCTTCTCTGGCCTTGCAGTGGGAAGACAACCGAGGACTACGTGTTTGACCAAAACTCTGCCTCTGCAGTCAATAGACCCAAGACTTTGTTCCTAAGATTTTTTTATGTGCATCAGAACCTCATTGTCCCAAAATCTTAATGCTTAACGGAGTGGTTGTGGGAGGCTTGTATGGGAGGCATAGGAGGCTATTCTCAGGTCCCCTTGTTTCTCCGCTAAGGGGTCTACTTCATGATCAGGGACATGCCAGGGGAGGAAAGGGCAGGGGAAGGTCTAGCTACATGGCCAGTGACATGCTAGGGAAGGAAAGATCATCTGAAGGTCCCACTCTACAACTTTGCATTGCTAGGCACTTGGGGCTTTCTTCCCTGCTGACCTTCTGCACCTGGCCTATTGTTCCTACTCTGCATGTCTGTCCAACTGTCTCCTACATCAGAACCTCTCTAATTCTAATAAATAGTACTCCGGGGGGAAATGGCAGGGCCTGCAAATGTGATAGCATTCTGGCTGGAGGGGTCTGGTTTTAGTACTCATTTAAAGTGAAGAAAGCCTTTTACCTCAAGCATAAAAAAAAAAAGAGCAATTCTGGTTCCTGAAAGAGAGAAATGTTACCCTGCTCGCCTCAGCCCGGGAAGCAGCACCACCGGCAAACTTGGCAGCTGTTCTGAGGAGAGCTGTGTGGCCAGCTCTTCAGGCTAGAAGTGTAATGGTAACTGCATAATGATGTCTGAGAAAATCAAAGACCAAAGGAACGATTACAGTTTGGTTGAAACAAATATACAACCAAGCCCAACTTTGGGGTAATTTCTGAAAGGATGCCCTTGGGTCTTGGGGAGACATAATGGTTATAGATTCTGTAGGAAAATCATAATCATGAGAGGGCATTCAAAGCATCCAGTAACCTGTGGTTAAGCTGTGTGTGTAATTGTGATTAGCTGGTCAAGGGAGGGTACTTGGAGATCAGGAAGCCAACAACGCCATGCCCAAGTATAGCAATGGAACTGAGGCGTGGGTGCGTGGACAGAGCACAGCACAGAAAAGAAAGGCCTTGTTTCTAGGTCCTGTGCAGAAACACATAGTGTTGTCTCTACCCTTCACTGGCTGCTTGCTCTTGAAATATCACCCAGCCTACTTGCATCTCAGTTTCCTTTCTGGTAAAACTAGAAGTTTTGACTAGATGAGTTCAAAGGTCCTCCCAGCTATAATGTTGCATAATCCAGTTAAATAACACATTTTAGGTCTTTGGAGTATTTATGTAGTAATTTTTTTTTCATTCTTCAAATGGTTGAGTACCTATTAAAGGGTCAATTTGGTTGGTAGTGGGGCACTTGCAAAGAATAACAAGTTCCAGTCCCAGCCCTTACGAGATCGATAATTTAGTGGTGTTAATGTCCTGAAATAGATGTGAAATCCAGTACTAAGGGGATATTTATTCGCTGTGCTGTGCATGACGAGAGATGAAAAGGAAAATGAGGTACTATATGGCCTCTTGAATTCAGGAGACTGAAGTGATACATGTGAAACAGTTAGAAGACAATTAAGGGATAAACTTTGGATGTTGACTATAAATGCAGTTGGGATTCACAGTGTGGGCTGGGAAGTCAGAGCAAGCGTAGTGAGCAAGGAGAGACGTGGTGGCCCCTTGGAGGGGTATTAGGATTTGAATAGACAGAGAAGAGAGAGAAAAAAATGCCAGCTGGGGGAAATTGTATAATAATTAATAGAAAAAATATTCAGAGTTTTTCTCAGAAGCACTGAGAGCTTTAGCTGTCCTCAGCCAAATGTTAACCCAGATGGTATATCCAAATTTCATAATTAACAGTTCACCCAGTCACCACAGGTGCTTAAGTATAAGTCTCATGTTATTTATTTGTGGGACTAAGGCAGAAAAAGGAAAAAACCTGGGAGTGAGGAAGGAGGGTGTATGGGGTGACACCCTGGGGCAGTTCTCCAAGATGGGTAAGTTTGATTATTTCTGTTTGGTCACTGTTTCTGAAGCGGTATGTAGGTTTCATCTCTGTGTGCGGACAAGGTAAATCTATGCTTTTTTTAGGAAGCCACAGATGGAATTGACAAGGCCAGCACATGCACATATCCAAGGGCACAGTGCCTGGCACCCTGCTCTCCCTCATTTCCCTGGACTGCTGAGATAAGGGGAAGAGAATGTGGGAAATAATAAGATAACAATTAGTCATCATTTCTGTTGAAGACACAAGTTGGAGTAGATCTTATGCTGCTGATGGTGTTGGGAGGGGAGAAAATGAAGCACTCTGAGCACAGTTCCCAGACCCAGGGTGGGAGCCACCCTGTGCTCCCTAAGGGCCTGGGTTCCAGTCTCCTATCTTGCTGCTTCTATACCAGCCTTTTTCTCAGAGGCACGCAGATGGCTTCTGTCTTTAAGGCCTTAAACAAAATTGCAAAGCGGGTGCAGTTTATCATTTTTGGCTGCCTTTTCTGCTTTCTGGCCCTCTCCCAACTCCCACGAGGGAAAGTTTAGCTTGGGTTATCCATTCCGTCCTTGGAGCTCTGTATTTACACATTCCCCTGCTTATGAAGTCTCACCATAGCATTGGGTCCCAGTCTCCCGGGTTTTAGACAACATTTCCTCCATTGTGTTTGGTTGGCCCTTGTCCAGTCTGAGGTTTCTTATAGCTACCTGATGGTGCTGTTGCTTTGTTGGGAAAAGAAGACTGTGTTCTTGATGTCTTCTATATTTTGGGAGCAAGACGTCCTCCCAGCTGCCAGCCCCTGCCACACAGCTGTCCACCCTGATGGTGCATGGCCAAGCCAACTGACCATGTGAAGGAAAGCTTGGATTTCTTTTCAGAGGAAATAAAGAGGCTTCTTCCTTCCTTCCTTCCTTCCTTATTCCTACAAGGTTCACTGATTTAAAATGATTTGTCCAAAACACCCAGCAAACTGGGCCTACACTTGGTCTACAATATTGGTCTCCTGGTACTCTTCAAATCAATGGATTTCTACCTGTCCAGAATTTTTGCTCCTTCATGAGAGGCAATATAATACACTCATACATTGGTTAAAAGGGTAGGTTCTAGGCCACTCCAGAGATGGCTTTCTCTTTCATGTATGCATACCCAAGGACAAGAGGGGCGGTTCTGGGGCTGTTTAGTTGTGTGTGTGTATACATGTATACATAGAGTTTCTAGTGTCGGGGGTGCTGGAGTGAAAACAGAACTGGATAACCAGGGACTAGGTACTTCTGCTTGTTCTTGCTCTAGTCTACAAATGTTAGGGATGAGGCTCGTTAGGAGTCTTTGCTTTAAAGATCATTCTGTCTGCTGTGTGAAGAATGGACTGGAGGGAATGCAGCATGTCCCTGGAGAAGGGAGAAAGATGCAGCTGCACACAGGTGGAAACAACAAATGTCTGTCTGAGCCAAGGCAGTGGTTTTGGGAAATGACAAGGGATGGGACCTATTATAGAGGTAGTAAAATCTACAGGACTCTGGTCAACTAGAATCAGGCTGAGAGAAAGGAAAGAATTGAGGATGATTTCCAGGTGGCTGGACAGTTGTGTCAGGCTCTGAGAAGGGTGCCCAGCAGGAGGTGCATTAGGTGTGAGTGGGGAGAATAATGAGTTTAGTTGGCTCATGCTGAGTTTGCGGTGCTGTTGAACAATCAAATAGAAGTGCCCGCTAGAGTTGGATATAATAACAATGATGACTTATTAGGTGCCAGATCATATTCTATTGAAAGCTGTATCTGTAAACTGGGGTTTCTCAGTCTCAGCACTAGGGACATTGGGGGCCAGATAACTCATTGTGGGGGCCATCCTGTACATTGTAGACTCTTCAGTATCATCCCTGGTCTACCACCGACTATGCAGGCCGCTCATCTGCAAAAAGAAACACACAGCAGGCAATGTTACCTTTGAACTTGGTAAGTAGATCCTTCAACTGTCCTTTCCTCCCCCTTTGGTAATGACGTTTCTTATGAACTATGAGCAAGCAAAGAAAGGGGGCTTGTCTCGAAGTAATCCTGTTGATTACTGAGTGCTTTCATCTCTCCCAGTTTCTGACACGTCAGGGACTGGAGGGTGTTTTGTTCCAGGGTGTGAAAGGGTCTTTGTTGCTCCACCCACCCGTTTTACTAAACAGGAGTATAAGAGTCTTGAGGAATAACTGCCAAAGGCCAAGGTACTTCTCCTCTTCTTCCTTCTCTTTCTTACCAGTGCATACAGTGCATACTGTCCTGCTTTTATTTTTTCACTTAACATACCTTGGAAGCAGGTCTCACCATATTAGTACGTATAAATTTCATTATCTTTTGCCTGTGTAGTATTCAGGTTTGGGATGTATTATAATTAATTTAACCTTTCCTCTACTATTGGCTTATTTCCAACATTTTCTATTCAAAGTGCTGCTATGAAAAGCTGTATCTAAATATGTATACATGTGAGAGTGTATCTTTGGGAACAAATCCCAGATGTTGTATTGCTGGGTTCATGGGTGTGCCTATTGTGATTTTGATACATATTATCAAATTCCCCCCATGGTGGATGCTCTGATTTCAATTCCCTGGCATATATGGCAGCTGTAGTGTCTCTTATAATATCCACATAGGCATTTTAGAATTGAAGTAGTATCCTTAAGCTCTTTTTTAGTAGTTTGTCTTTAAATATTTATATATTGTCATGATTGCTTTTTCTGGAGATTTTTTTTTTTTTTTTTTTTTGGTGAAGATTTTGTGTACAGTAAAGAAAGTTAATATTATTTTTGTAAGTTAGAAAATTTGGATGTAAGTTATCATTAGCAAGGAATGATAACCATTCATGTTAATAGAAGTCACTTGTAGCTATTAAGGAATTAGAATAAATTAGAAAGACACAGGAAGTAGGAGTTTATATCTTTAGGAAAAATGATTTATGTATTAGGAAGAAACCAGAATAGAAGTCAGAAGACCTGTTCTGTTTCTTTTTTGTCTTTTCTTCTATGGCACCTCAATTTCCTCTGCTCGCTTACTTCACAGGGTTTTTGTCAGGACAGAATATAAAAGCAAATGGAATACATTATTAATATCAATTAATTATTAATAAGGGTAAGATGTCACTTAAGAGTATCAAATATCAGTGACATTCATTCATTCAATATATATTTATGGAGAACGAGCACACTGACTTTTCTGGTGAACTTCCTCCAGTAAAGATACAATTCTGGGCCCTGGCTGGCATGGCTTAGTGGGCAGAGTGTTGTCTTGTAATCAAGGGGTTGTGGGTTCCATCCCTGGTTGGGTGCCTGTGATCCCCGGTCTGGGCACCTATGGGAGGCAGCCAATCTGTTCTTCCCTCTTGCAACAATGTTTCTCTCTCTCTCTTCCTCTCTCCCTTCCTTCTTCTCTAAAAGCAATGTAAAATGTCCTTGGGTGAGGATTAAAAAAATATATACAATTTTGGTGAAGAATAAAAGGGTTGGCCCTAGAATATGTATCTCACTTTTCTATATTTTAGTTTCCTCATCTGTAAAATGGTGCTATTAATAGTTACTGCCTCCTACAGTTTTTGTGAAGATTAAATTAAGTAATAATCTAAAACTCTTAGAAGAATCCCTGGCACCTAATAGTATTGGATAAATATTAGCCATCACCATCATTATACCACTTAACTTAATTTCTCTATTCTTTGAGTTTAAGATTGTAAAATGAGTCATTAATTCAAAATTTAAAAACTGAGAAATAACCCTGGAAAAAATACAGTTCAAAATTTTTTAAAAATTAATAAAAAGTAATGGCTGCACAATGAACTAAAATTAAGAGTAAAATAAAAACAACAACAACTGGTAACTAGAAATATTATTTGCAAAGCAAATCCCATCAGTGAAACTGTTTTGCCCCGTGTATATGCTACCCAATTACTGAATGTGCAGCGTGTGACTATCATCTCTTTGACCAAGTCTTAGGCAAAATTCTGAACCATGTAAGGTATGTCTGGGGATTTATTCCATTTTCTTCATCTTCTCCCCATCTCTTCACTCAAATCTGGAAGGGGTGTTCTGCTCTCCCAGCAGCTCCCAGCTATGAACCCCTCCCCACACCACAGTGTTTTACCCCAAGCAATGCAGTTTGTACTAATATACTTTTTTCTCCGTTCTTTTCTTACTG
This sequence comes from Micronycteris hirsuta, assembly GCA_004026765.1. Taxonomy (NCBI): domain Eukaryota; kingdom Metazoa; phylum Chordata; class Mammalia; order Chiroptera; family Phyllostomidae; genus Micronycteris; species Micronycteris hirsuta. The sequence continues at coordinate 69,666 of PVJI01008333.1, forward strand.
GAGGAAAGTAACAGATAAATTTGTTCACATTAGACCTTTAACTTTATCTATCTTTATGAAAATTAGGTGGTTAGGCTACTTCTAACTCCCATCGTACAAGATGGAAAACACAAAATCCAAATGCTTAGAAATCCTATACGTCTGTATGGATACCCCCTCTCCATCTGTAGTCCTGTGTTACCTTCTTAACGTCATTTGAATTCATCCCTTTTTATACAGGTCCACTGCCATCACCTTAAAGTCCTGTCACCTGTTACCTGGGTAACTTCCCCAGCCTCCTAAAATAAAAAATCTGGCCACGCCCCTTAAAATCTTCTATAGCTCCATGCGATGTGGCATAAAAGCATCTTCATGTTCACACATCCCCTTTCCCTGTAACTCCCCTCTCTCATTTCCCACTCTCAGGCTGTACTTACGACCTCTGGATTGCTCATTCACCTCCGTCCTTCTTTGCTTTGTAAATGTTTAACCTGATAAATGTTGGCTTTTATGTTTATTTCTTGTGTCCAATGCCTACTTCATAACTTCTCCTTTTTGACTTCATTGCTACAAGGCTTGGAACCAAGCTTGTTGTCCTCATCTTACAAATACGTAGCCATTAATAGCATGCATTTTATTTCACTTTTAGGTCCACTTGTTTTCCCCGCTCTTTTCCTTTTACTCCTTCCCACCTGACTCTTTAAAAAAACGTATTCTGCATTTTTTGTTACTTTTGATATCTTATGTATCTTTTTAAATATGCAAAGTACATTTTTATTTATTAACATAACATTACCATCTTTTCCTTTCTTTAATGATTTTTATTGTATTTTTTCCATTACCATTTAGTCCCCTTATGCCCCCTACCCCCTCCCACAATCACCACACTGTTGTCCATGTCCATGAGTCCTTTTTCCTTTTTGCTCAATCCCTTCAGCCCCTACCCACCCACCATTAACTGTCATCCTGCTCTCTATCTATGAGTCTGTCTCCATGTCACTTGTTAGTTCAGTTTGTTCATTAGATTTCACATATGAGTGAAATCATACAGTATTTGTCTTTCTCTGACTGGCTTATTTCAGTTAGTATAATGTTCTCCATGGCCATCCATAATGTCGCAAAGGGTAAAACTTTCTTTTTTGTTATGGCTGAGTAGTATTCCACTGTGTAAATGTCCCATCATTGTTTTGTCCACTCATTTAGTGATGGCTAATGTGTCTTTGAAAGTTTCCTTAAATCCTTTCTGGAGCAAGGTAGGCAGTAACCAACTAACTAAAAATAAATAAATACCTTATTTAAATATCTGCTCCTATATTTCCTTATAATCAAGCCTACATATCTCCTCCTTTGTCTTCTTGGACCATGCCCTCCTTCCTTCTGGTTTAGCTCTCTGTCCTCTATGATCCCCTATCACTTTGAGTTACTGTTATAACTCCAATCAGTCTGTATTATAAATGTTTGTTTGTTTCTACACCAAACTGAACTTTTCTGTGTGGGCATGTTTTCATTTATCATGGCGTCTCCAGCTTCTAGGGCAGTGTGCACACATGTTAAGCATGTGATAAAGTATTCACTGAGTAAGTGGATAATTGGACAAACCAAATATATAACTTTTCTAAGTTGGACTTTTTTTTTTTTTAAGAATATAGAACTTCTGATCAGCTCAACTCTCCTACTGGGAACCTCTTTGAGAATATGGTTACATTCCTGAATATTAATATACTACTTCCTTGATTATTTCTTTGAAAATATGAGAGGAAATCTTTTCTTTGTTCATTTCTAGAGCTGAAATTTTCAAGGTAACTATCTCTAGATCGATAACAGTGTGTTTGAGAAAAAGAGTGCCAAGAACATAAGAAATGTTTGTTTAATTTGTTGGTGCTTAAAACCTACCCTGAACAGAGAAATAACTTAATTCCCAGGAGGAAGATGATGGCCCCTTTGATCAGGCACTAAAGAGCAGAGGAGAATGTGGAAAAAGAAATGGGCAAGCGCAAGGTAATGTGTTCTTACCTAAAAGAAAACCTAGTATCTCCTCACTTCCCCCACTACTAAGTTTCTAATTGTTAGATGATAGTAATTAAAAGGCTTACAGTTTTGGTGTTGGTCTTATTGAAGCTCCCAGGACAGGTGTGTAAACAATAAGACATGCTGCTCTGTCCACTGGCAGCCCAGTGAGCTAGCCATTTGGTGATAATTTTCCAGTGATTTGTTAGTTGAGCTCTTGCCATAAGCTCCAGCAAGACTTAC